>PVHY01024067.1:0-20113 GCA_004024945.1 Uropsilus gracilis
ACCCTTGAAATATGACTACAGAACTAGTACCAGAGGAAAAGGAGGAGGAAAAGGTGACAGAAGGGACTCAAATGAACTGTAGTGGATTATGGATACTTTGCTGGCGATTGTTGTGTGGTGATATACATGTGAAGAGACATGAACCTATACCCCTAAGTCATATAGAGTGTGATATGCTAACCACACTCTAAATTAAAATAAATTAAGTATAAAAATTAATTTTTATAAGACTATTATGCCTCAATGACTTCTTTAAGTTCCATGGTAGGGAGAGGGGCCATAGAGAAGGAAAAATTCATCCAGTCTTTTTCACAGGTAAGAATAAGGAACTAATTCATTGTACTTCTTAAAATAAAGAGGACAAGCAGTTCTTCACTGGAACTTCCTGTTAGGAACTAGAGATGAGATCCATTACTATAAAGGACTGTCTGAATTGAGTATATGACCTTTTGCTCACTTTTTGCTATAGCTTCATTTGTGAAAATCATATCCTATAATTAGCCTCCAGGAGAGCTTGCCTGAAAGAGCAAAATAAAGGCCTTGGGAAAAAAATCTGACCTAGATTGGAGTGGCCATGGACAACTTGAAGGCCAAACCAGGATGGTGGACACGAGTCCAGCTAATGAAACTGAACTGACCCAGGTGACAAAATGAGTTGAACAATTAGGACCCAGTAGAAAAGCACTTCAAGAATCTAGATAACAACTTTAAAAATAATATTCACAGCAAATGCCTATGTGGTTCTTAGTGTATTCCAGAACTGCTATGAGTTATATATATATATAATATATCGTATATGTTATATAAGTACATATATTATAGGTAGTATATAATATATATTTATATAATATTATATATAATATATGATATAATATTATATGTGATTGTAATTCTATATATTACATCATATATAATTATATGATATTAATATAATTATATATTTATATTAATATTATATAATTATATATAATGTAATATATAGAATATTATATATATATATACTCTTCCTGGTGATTACCATTAGTCCCAGTTTTAGATGAGGACACACTACCAAGATCACAGCTGCTCTGTGGCATAGCCAGGTTCAAATACAGTAGTCTGTCTCCTAACTCCACATTCTCCCCTCCCTCACATACTGGCCCCACCCCTGATTAATGGATGTACAAAAGACTTTACGGAATTAAACACAGTAGGTGATACATGTCTTCCACAACAGCTGCACAGAGAATTCCTGGGCGTCTTTCTTTGTAAACCTATCTCAGGGAAAGACAAACTTGGAAAAGGGATCCTCTTGGTGATTAGAGCTGGGTCCCCACCTCTCTCAGGGTCTGCCCTGCACCTGTCACCCAGACATAACTTCATAACACTCAGAAGATAACTTCACAAATAGTAAGTGCAACTACCCAGACCTGTCTGCTGATCATTCTGCATTCAGTGCTTGTGGATGCTTCCACCTGAATCAGGGAGCAAGCATCAAAAACTGCTTATCTGACTTTCCTTTAAACCATGATACTGCAATAAGGAACTCAATCCAATGTAGCAAGAGTGTTAGAAGGTCATTCCTTTTGCTGCCCTAGAGGTCTACCTCTTTTCCATAAAACTTTTCCCCCTTTCCCACCACTCCTGTTCTTGGTTTTTTAAATCCTTTAGTAGTAATAAGCAATGTTAGTAACAATAAGCAATAGTAGTAACAATAAGCACTCCTTATTGTAGTCATGTTATGTCTATGAGTATCAGCAGAAGCAAGAAGAGAGCCCCTTTAAAGATGAGGCAGTGTGAGAGCTTGTATTTGATGACACAAAAGGAAGGACTATTTAAGTCAAACATACAGGTGTATTATCAACCAAAGATGTGATTTGAGTAAGAAAGTCTATAGTACATACACAGTGGGTCATTGAATGAACTAATGGAGAATAAAGCATCTGATCTTACTGGGAAATGATTGGGGTCTAAGAAGAGGTCAAGACCCCAGTTTCCTCACTATTAACTACTCTGCCTACTCTTTTTTTTTTTTTTTTGCCCTAAGTTCTTCTACCTCTAAAACTCTTCTACTTTGGTAATTATTGTAGAACTGTAGGACCAGATATGCCCTAACAAGAAGTAGGCTGACTCCTTTAACATTCTTTTAGCACTTAGATATTAGAACCCCCATCTTACCATGAAGTTAGAGGATTAAAATCTAGCCACTTCCTAGGAGAAACCTATTTGGAAACAGAAAAACAGATAGTCCATTAAGCTGAAGTTAGACATTAAGTTGTCTCCTAATTCAAGCCTCCTTAATAAGTCTCAACATGCAAAATCTTGGGGTGGTAGAGTAGAGACATCAAGTGTCACATCAGATGAAATTAAGTTTTGTCTATGCACTTTCTCTCTGCTTTCCCATGAAGAATAAGGCCACATATCCCACATCTACTATATGTACAACCCCTCTGTGGTCATGATTGATTTTAAACGAAGTGTTGGAGTCTGTCTCATTATATTGACTTCGGAGTACTGTCAAGTTTGTTTTCAGGGGAAACTTTTCAAAATATGTAATAGGTCCCAGTAACAAAAAGAAAAAACAGAATGTTGATAGCCAGAAAGAAAAACAAGGTGCATTACTATTGCATTGGCATCTTTTTTAGAGATCAGGGGAAATATGACAAGCGTGACTCCTATGATGACTGTAGCATATTGCATTCAGTTATGATGGAGCAGACCTGTGCAAGTGTATCCTGAGGTATTTTCACTTCATGCATTTGGCATTGTTATTAGTGATTGCATTTAAGATACATTGGTCTGCTTACTCCTCATGTTTCCTCACAGAGAAAATGTTAACCGTGGAAAAAAGAAGATTTGATGTGACAAATTATCTGGCTTGATAGTCTCATTTCCCTTTTAGTGTGCAATTATTTGTTTAGCTCCCTTAACAAATGAAATTTCAAGGACATTTCAAGGAATATAAATAACATAAAAAGGAAGTAGCGCGCCAAAGAATTTTTCCTTCCTCGTCTTTCTTTCTATTTATTTTTTTATTTATTTTTGTATTCGGGAGCAGCATTGGATCATGCATATGTATGAGTCAACAAAATCAGGTTAGCTAAGAAATTGGAAACTGCACTCCACTAGAACATTTGTCTTGCTCTAGAGATCTTTGTTACGGATTTGAAGGACTAATAAAAATCACTAGCATGACTGGAACAGATGTTTTTTATGGACTTGGGTTGTTAATACTCTTTTTAGCTTCTCCTAAGGACTTAATCAGATTCTTCACTTGTGCTCAATACCTGAATTTATTCTAACGTTGTCCAAAATGTGCACTAACAAGAGCTACTTAAAATGCCATAAACTGAAGCAGGGATACCAGAAATTTGACAAAGCAAATACATTTCGAAGCAGCAAAAAGAGATAGATACTAGATAAACAAATAGATCTATGACTAAATGGAATATATGAAGGTATATATGCCTATAGATATATATATCTATAGGTATATATAGAGATATATAAATACACTTTAAACAGGTCAACTATAGCATGAAATAGATCTAACAAAAAATAAACAGCCAATCATCATTTCTTAAGGCAAGAAGAAATTCTTTCTCTACTAGAAATTACCAAGATTATAAGAAGCAGCACATAATAGAAAATAAACTCAAAATGCTGCTCGTATGTCTACTGATGGTGTGCTGGAAGATCCATCCCTGAGAATTCATATAATGTTCTTTCTTTCTAAACCCTTACAAGTCACTCCCAGTGGAGGCCAAAATTGATCAATTTTGCAGAGACCAAAATAGGTAAGAAACAGCAGCTAACAAGCTTCCTGGTGTCAATGGGATGGCTGTTTGTTGCCATCTTCTTCAACTGCATGAGTAGGTGCAAATGGGGCACCTGCCCCCAGCCTTGCCCTCTCTCTGCCTGGCTCAGTTGGAGTGCACCCTTGCTGGGCTTGCCCAGTCCCATTCAGCTTAAGGGCATCTTGCCATCTGCTTCCTCAATTCTTGGTGTTCCCCACAATTTATTTGCCTCTCATTAATGAATAATGATACAGGATGAGAGGCAGAATCAAGCCTAGTAGTGTAAGACAACACCGTACATTTTCTCTTCCTCCATAAATCACAAAGAAATATGTTGGTTTCAGTGTTAACTCCCCACTGTGAACTGTGCAAACTTGAGCAAGCTTGTTGCACCCTGAGCCTCAGTTTATTCTCCTGTAAAATCAAGGCATTTTTTTTATCTGCCTATCATGATTGCTGTGAATGGAGAATGAATAATTCACGTGAAAGTGATTAAAATAGCATGGGACACATGATCCACACTCAATAAATGATCACTACTGCCATTTATTTATTCATTAGTGCCACAAAAATGTTTTGCACTTTTCACAAGTATATGGAAAGTTTTGTGAAGTTAAGGATATATATATATAATATATATTTTATATATATATAAAAAATATATATATATTTATATATATAAAAGACAAAACCCTAACCTTGCAAAAAATTTCTTTTCCAGGAGGAAAAATAAAATAGACAGAGAAAATACCTACTCTTCGTACAACATAACTGTGTCGATAAAGACATATGTGAAATTAAGTTTTGGAAATAAATGGAGAGGGAAAGGACAGTAAAGCCATTTATTTTTCAATTATGTCTAAATATTTTAGACATAATTATATAGATAGAAATTATCAACTTACACTCATAAGAAAGACCTACACCAGCCCAAGCAGGACAGCACCAAGAAACTAGGCAAAGATACAATCAAATTGCTGTGAAAAGAAAGAAAAAAAGAAAATCTTAAAAGCATGCAGAGGCAAAAGACAGTAATTGAAGAACAACAATAAAAATGATTTTGACTTCTGATCAGAAATAATATGAACCAGAAGACAATGAATTACATCAAAATTGTGGAGAGAAAATTAAACTGTCAACTTAGAATTTTACATTCAGTGAAAATATATTTCAGAACTGAAAGAAAGCTGTTTTTTAATAAACAAAAGTAGAGAAGTATAGTCAATCCATACTATAGGAAAAATTAAGGAAAGTTCTTCAGGTTGAAGGAATGTGATAACAGATAGCAAGACAGATCTACTGGCAGAAATGAGCAAGAAAGGAAATGATAAAATTGGAGGGAAATACAATAGACTGCTTTCTTTCTTTAATATTTTAAAGGATAAAAAGAATAAGCTACTATGGGGCTAGGAACATATGTGTGTAATGTGTGTAATATATTTAATAATAGTTATACAAACAAGGGGGTGTTAAATATAAATATATTGTTATGAAATTAACCTGTTATAACCTTAAATATGAAGTGGTGTAACATCAATTGAATATAAACTGTGAAAAGTTAAGGACACAGATTATAATGCCTAAAGCAACTACTGAAAAATAAATAAAGCCAGGTAGCATAAGTAAAAGTAAGAGACAAGACAAAATGGAATAATAAAAATAGTTCATTAATCCAAAAGAAGTTATAAAAATAGGAATAGAGAATAGAGAATTAGAAAATAAATAGCAAAGTGATAGACCAGATCTCAGCAATATTAGTAATTGCATTACATGTAAATGTGTTCATAACAATTACAAACAAGAAACTGCCAAACTGGATGAGGTGTAAGGGAGGGAGTCATAACTGCTCAAGACAAAATCAAAAAATAAAGATATAGATGGTTAAAGAGAGAAAGGTTAAAGAAGATATACCACACAAAAACTGGTATGACTATGTTAATATCAGACAAAATGGAATTCAATATAAGAAAGGTATTAGCAATAAAGGAAGACAGCTGATAATAGTTAGTTCACTAAAAAGTATTGCAATATTAACATGTACATATCTAATAACAGGGTTTCAAGATATATGAAGCAATGCCTGATCAAACTGAAATGAAAAATATGCAAATACATGGTAATTGTGGGTATTATAGCATTTCTCTCAGTAATTAATAAAATAAGTAGACGGAAGAGCAGTAAGGATATAAAAGGCTCAGGGAACACTATTATCCTGACCCACATACTGTTGATAGAACAAGTTTGTTATATGACCAGAAAAGAATACACATTCTTCTTAAATACACATAGAATATTCACCAAGATGAACCCTACGTCCCTGTATATTTCAAAGAAACAAAATTGCATAAAGTGTGTTCTCTGTTCACAATGAAATAAAAAATAAAAACAGAGAATCAATGCCAATATTTTTCTTTGAAAAGATTAATAAAAGTGATATAGCCATAGGAAGACAGATTTTTCCTAAAAAGGAAAGGAAAATCACCTTTTCAAGCTATAAACTTTACATTCATATGGCTAAGTGAAAGATGCTCATCTGAAAGGCTACATGCTATATGATTCTAACTACATAACATTCTGGAAAAGGCAGAACTATAGAAATAGTAGAAAGGTCAGTCAGTAGTTGCCAGGGTTTTAGAAGGAGGGAAAAGTAAGTAGTAGAAGCATGGGGATTTTTACAGTAATAAAATTACTCTATATATTACTTTAATGGTTGCTACATATTCACAATCCTTTTGTTAAAACCCACTGGGTAGACAATGTATACAATGAACCCTAAGGTAAAACATGGACTTGATTCAAGAACAATTTATCAAAATTGGTTCATAATTTTAACAAATGAATAAAACTACTGCAGAATGTTTATAATGGGGAAACGGGGTGGGTGGGGGAGTGACATTGGAAACTCTACAGTCCACACAGTTGTTTGTAAATCAAAAATTACTCAAAAATAAAATCTGTATTTTAAAAGAAAGATAAAATACAAATAACTTACAGAAGGAGGTACACTATTAAAGAATAAGCAAATAAGAAAACTCTTATGTCACTAAATTTAGCAGCATATAAATAGTAGACAAATTTATTGAAAGGCACAACTTACTGAGACTGAAACAAGAAGTAGAAGACAGAACTAGCTCTATATGTTGAAAAAAAAAAACTCCCCAATTTGAAACATTCCCAAATAACTTTACTTGTGTATTGTCAAATATTTTGAAAATAAACACTATAATCTTACACAAAATCTTTTAGAAAATAGAAATGAAAGGACACTTCTCAGCTTGTTTTATAAGGTTTATTAATTTGTAAGTTTTATAAGTTTAACCCTACCTATATAAGTTGACAATGACATTACAAAAAAAATGAAATTAAAAGCGCATAATTCTAACATAGTTCTCATAAATGAAATCCAGTGACATTTGGATTCCCCAGAATCAAGTGGGCAATGTAAAATTGGTTTAACACTCAAAAACAAATCAATGGAATGCATTACATTAAAAGAATAAAATAAAAACAAATAACTTTATCAATAGGTATAAAAATTGTCATAATTAAACACATTCATAACTAAAACTCAGCTAAATATTATAGAAAGGATATTCCTCAGATAATAAGGCATCAATGAAAAATATACAGCGGTAAAAACTGCCCACTAAAATGGGCAACAAGACAAGAATGTCTGTTCTCTTCAGTACAAGTCATCAACTGAGAAGAAGGTGTTTCAGACAGAGGGATTCAACATGCAAATGTCCTGAGGCAGAAATGTGTTTGTCTTTCCTAGATTTAGCAAGGCCAAGGTGGTTGAGTGATGTGTTCAAGAGTGGGTATGAAGAATGTGGTACAAAAGGATGGGCACTCAGAACTTATTAGTCATTGTAAAGACTTGAGATTTAGCTCTGAGATAAGAATTTATGGGAATGCTTTGAGCAGAGGAGCGGCAAGGTTGTTTATAATGGATGTGTGATGAGAATGAACTTGGGATGGAGCAATCAAGGGCAGAAACAAAGAGCTGGGTTAGAAGACTATGACTCAGACAAGGACAATGATAGTGAGGAAAAATAACCAGTCTGGATATATTTTGGAAGTATATTACTAGGATTTCCTGGTAAATAGGATGTGGGGTAAGAGAGAATGAGTCAAGAAGGCTCTGATTTTACCCTGAGCACTTAACATTAGGGTTAGGGTTTGAACCCAAGTGGTGTTACTCTAGAACTAGCAAGTATTTAGTCCTAGAGGAGATGCCATCCTCCCCTAGAACTCTGGGATAGACAGTGGAGATGCCTATTCCATCTGGCCCAGTGTGCTGACAGAACCTGTTCCTTCAAGAATCATTCAGACTCCTTCTAGAATATGCCTTGTCTGCTTGATCATCTCTGGTCAAATCTCACCTTTGTATTTCTGCCCAGTTCTCTTGGGTTTGGTTAGACCTTCTTGGTCTTCAGCTCTATCTTTGTCCTTGAACACCACCTTTTTGGAAAGATAATGCTTTCCTTGACCTATAGTCATAGGTCATTGCTAACACACCTTTGGGACAAACCCTAGACTTATCAATAGGCTTATCATGGCCAGAAAAGAAATTCAGAAAATCCTAAGTTTACAAGGAAGGTAAAACTATGCCCTGCCCAAGGTACTCATCCAACAGGTCAATTAGGGCTGAGATGGAGTTCTTGCTCATGTCTCAGAGCTGAGTTACAGTGTTAGACTGCAGCCTGAAGAAAGCAGTAACTTATGCTAGTTCATCCACTCAGTGGAGATGTCCTTTGTGAGAGACAACTTTTCTTAATTTTCCAAAGATATAAAATGTACATAATTAGCCTCTATTTCATTACCAGAGAAGTATGACTCAAATTCACATGGATTGGCCTTTTCTTCTGCAAAACAACATTAGCAGTCATCTCAACAATGTGCCTCACACTGCTGTCTTTTGCTTAGAATTTTAGAAAAAGTTGAAAGAGGAACCCAAACTTCATTGAGAGGGGCATATCAGAAGGTAGATTTTGTAGGCAGCATCCCTTGTCTTGTCCCACAGCCACACATCATTGTTTCCCCTCCACTCCAGAAATGCAAACAGCTTTTACTTATATCCATTGAACATGGTTCTCTTTTCTCTGATGTTGTCTTGATTGAGCCTGAGAAGCTGACATAATTGTGCAATTCCTCGCTAGTGAAAGTTGAACTTTGAACAGTAACTGGAGATCTGAGCAGATAAAGCATCTGACAAGAGTTTGTACTTGACAACACCAGAGAACAACCCTTCTCCTTTGAATAATAATATAACTGATTCAATGTCCCCTATTTTCCTGCTGCGGCAGTGTTAAATTCAAATGTCCCTATGCCACGACTGTTTACTGGGTGAGAACTCAATTAATTCATGTCCAGGCTCATTAATTGCTCTTAATTCACATCTGACCACTGCACTTGGTCCCTGATCTCTGGTCCCACTTTTGCATGGAAATCTTCCTCTCAACAGACATGCATCTTGGTGTAGGAGGCAGCCACTCACTGCTGATTCTGACTCCAACTCTGTTGTTACCATAGTTGCTGTATTTCCTCACACATATCTCAGTACAGTCAGAAAGATCTCCTTTTTTAGAGTTAGAGATTTAAAAAGAAAATCCTGATGCACTCTTTTCAGGTTACATCCTTCATGAGGAAGACCTGTGGTGCTGTAAAAAACAAGCACACTTCAGGTATTTGATGACTATTCACTAAATGAGAGAGAGCAATCCTAGCTCTCCCCACACCCAGCTTGTCATCTCTGTCACACGATTTTCTAGGGCCTCAAATTTCTAGCTTTTAGTAATGATACAGGGTAGTGATGCAGTTAAAATTTGTATGGGCACCAAAATGCCCTGGTGGGTGGGGTCCGAAAGAACCATGAGAGAAAATGGGAAGCAGAGAAATGGGGCATAAAAGAGAGGAGTTAGGAGAGAGAAGGAAAAAAAGGAGAGATGAGAATGGCAGACTGAGAGAATAGGCCCATGTGGCCTGATCAGAGGAAGCCCTCTGGAAGAGTGAGCCCTGGAGGGAGTGATAAGGAGCCCTGGAGGGAGAGTGGCTGGCAGAGGAGTAGCTGATGTGGAGTTGGATGCCAGAATGGCAGGCTGGGGGTGACCAGGGACTGCTGAGGCCAGGTCTGGTGGATGTGGCCAGATGCCACTGAAGACAGGCCTGGTAAGGAGCACTTGGAGCCAAAGCAAGGAGGCACATTTGGAAAGCTGATTTTTGCATCAGCAATTGTGAAAGAAATTTGAAGAGCCTTGGGGAAGCAGAGCAGCTTGGAATGCTGGAGAGAGAAGAAACAAAAAAAGATGCTGGAGAAAGACTGGACTTTGCAGGCTTCAAACCTTTCAGGTGTGGAGGGGCAAAAGGACACCATCATAGACATGTGTTTGGACTTTTGAACTAAATGGTGATTAAGGTAAGATAACTGGCCACTTGTGGCTTTGAGGACTTTCATTTTCCCTGTTGGACTTCTTTGCAAATAAAACCCTGTTGTTAAATTGCGTTTTGTCTGGCAAATGCTACACATGGGTGGTACAAACCTGAGGAAATCTGATTGGCAGAAGCTGCATTTTATAAGTGACCTGTTGGTTAGCAGCTTTTTGCCTTATGACCCAATTTCAGCATCAAGTCAGGAAAAGATTAATTCTAAGATCCAGAAGAGATACTGGTGAAATTCCCAACTCTGGTAGACAGTTTTCCAAAGTACTCTTTAGACAAATTAAGGATCAAGGCTGGAACTTAAATGGCCTTTGGAAGTTTCTTTTGAATTAATTCTCCTTAAGTGGATAATGGTGGAGCCACTCAAGCAATCTGAAAGTCAATTAATGTAGTCTATATTTATTAAGCATTCCATTCCATTTTATTGTCAAAACTTTTCTCTCCATATAATTTTTGAAGAAAACTTATTTTGGGGTAGAGTTTGTTTTCTAGGAATTCAATTATTTTATCTCCTAGTATCTCATTGGATTATTGTAAAAACACTAGTTGGGAAAATTTTTTAGGTCAGTTAGTCTTTTTTTTTTAACTTCTTGAGTAAATTCACTGGTCCTACATAGGAGGATATTGATATAGCCATAGACAAGGAAAAAAAAGTCCATGTAAAACACACACATAACAAAATCTCTTATTTTCATGGATAGTTTTGTTAAAATTGAAGAGGCAATCCTTGGTTAATTATAAACACATCATAAGTTTGGGATTCAGAAGAACTGCTCTCTTCTTTAGCTCTAAGTAGCATTATGTAGCTGCGAGACATTACTCAAAAATATGAAACTTGAAATTTGTGAGGAAATATTGAGGTTAACCCTGCAATTAAGTATTGCTTTAGAAGAAAGTCTCTCTTCTATAGCTTATGCAATTACTTCCTGTTATTAAAAGCAAACAAGACCTTACTATTTCCTGCTTATTTCCACTGTTGAAAGGTAGGTGTAATAGCTATTATGCCTATCTTTTGTCCTAGTTTTGCTTTCTGAAGAAACAGAGAAAATAAAAACTTTCATTTAAAAAAAATGTGTGTTAACTATATATATATATATATATATATATATATATATATATATATATATATATATATATATATATATATATATATATATATATATATATATATATATAACTTTATTTAGGTCTCACAAAAGGCATGAGTTCAGACCAAGATGGAGTACTTGAAGATACCTACATTAAATAAGTAAGAAAATGAACAAATATATGAAGATTCTTTTAGATACTGCAAAGTAAGTGGCATAGGACTATGTTCCCCAGGAAAATGGAAACAAAGAAGGCAAACCCCACATTCATACAGCCTACCACCTTGGGCAGTTTCTAGGATGTAATACAAGGAAGGGCAGCTAGACAGAGACCAAAATTCACATTTAGGAGTAGAGGCAGGTATCAACTTAAGAAGGTAAAATAGTTTTAATTTATAGGATAGGAAGTAAGAGAGAGAGGAGAGTTGTCCTGTCAAGTCTTTGACTGAGAAACTGTACATGCATGAGAACAAATTTCCCAGGCCTGGGGGAACTTTCTAGAAAGATAAATACCAAACAATTCCCAAAGCTTATTTCAAGGTCTCATAAGACTCAAAATACATAAGGAATCATCAATTAAGTTATCAGAAGGTTGTGACCTAGTGACCAACTTAAATATCCATAAAATAAGTCTCCTTTAACCTACCCTGCAAGCTTAAGGCAAGATCCCAAAACATCGGATTTCAAGTAAGTTATTATCAGGATGTTTAATAAAATGCATCAAAGTCAACACTAAACAGCATAAAATTTGCATTTCCTGGCAAAATTCTATCCAAAATTTACCAGACATGCACATAAGCAGGGAAATGTTATACCTAACTGGGAGAAAAATCAATAACTGAACTCAAACACAAGATGAGAGATGATAAAGTCAGCAGATAGGAACACTCAAACAGGAATTGTAAACATACATGAGAGGTTTTTAAACATGGACAAAAATATTGTTGTGAAAAGATACATATGGAAGATGCTTTCTAGAGACCATATTTGGAAAATTTTACTGTTTAAAGCTAAAATGTCTCAAGTGAAAAAACTTGGAAAGGATTGATAGTAGATTAGACATTGTGAAAGGGGAGGGAAATCTGTGGACTTGAAATACAATGATAAAAATAAAGTAAAATGAAACACTGACAGAACAAATGTTGAAAATATGAAAAAGAACACCAAATGCCTTTGGAACATTCCCAAATATTCTAATAGGCAATGGAATATAAAAAAGTTGAGAAGACAAAAAATATTTGAGATATAATGGCCAAAATTTTCTCAAATTTATTTTTTATTTATTTTTAATTTTTTTAATTTCTTTTTTAATTGATCACATAGATCTATTCTTACATTGTAGTTTACCACAAATTTCTCCCACTACCACATCACCTGTGAACTATCATCCTATTCAATTGTGCTCATTCCTCCCCTAAATTCCCAAGCTTAATAATTTGAAAATTACATATTTTATATATTTTTTAAATTTATTTATATATAAACTTCACATCATTGCAATCCCAGGGATTTACCCCCCAACCTTCCCCTTCCATCCCCCCCTTTCCCTCCTGCCCATAGCTGTGTGCTTCAGTTTGGTGCTTAGCTTGTTTTGTCTTTTCCTCATGGCTTTTGTTTACTTTTCTTCATTATGTCCCACATATTAGTGAAACCATTTGACTTCAATCTTTCTCTTTTTTTTACTTGCTTTTGCTAGTATGATTCCTTCTAAGTACATCCATGTTGTCATAAAGTCGTCGAATCTGTCATTCTTAATTGATGAGTAACATTGCATGATGTCTATATACCATATTTTTTCCAAAAAAAGATGAAAAAAATTTTTATATATATTTTTATTTATTATACATTAAATATAATATTTAGTGCATTCTAAATATTGTTTTATCATATATTTATTATATTATTTATTATGATATATAGTTATATTATTTTAATATAAATATATATTACTGTTGTATATAATGAATAACTATAAACAAACATATCTGAGGTTAATCAGCTTCACAATGGAAAGCACACTGATAGCATACATAATAATATTGCTTAAAACCAGAGGTAAAGAGAAAATCTTGTGAAACATTCAAAGGGAAAAATATACACATTACAAACATCAGAAAATAAGTCAGGATAATATTAGACTTTCTGTCGAAACTACTTAAGGAAGATGAAAAAGCATTGATATTAATATTAAAATAATATTGCTATTGCTATTAAAAGTATTGAAAGGAAGAAAATCACAGTCAAACTAGAATTATATCTGCAGTAAAAATATTTTTTTAAATAAAGGCAAAATAAAATCTTTTCCAGTGAAACAAAATCTGAGAAACTTCATTGCAGTAAACAGGCACTATAATAAAAAGCAAATTCTTCATATGGAAGATAACTTATTCTAATGGGAAACTTGAAAAGGAGAGAGCTAGTAAGCATAAATATGTCAGTCCATCTGGGATACTGCAGCAAAGACCATAAACTGAGTGGCTTATAAAAATAAACATTCAATGCTCAGAGTTCTCAGTCTTGGAAGTCTGAGAACAAAGTGAAGGCAGATTTGGAGGCCAGCAGGGCCAACTTCCTTTTTCATGCATTTCATGCATTGAAACTGTGCATCAAGGAAAAGTTTCAGGAAAAAATTTTTTCTGTTTCCAAAGAAATTTATTCTCATGCTCCTTTCCCTTCCATATCTACAAATGCAATATTCCCACCTTATTTATGGATATTATATAATATATTATTCTACATAATATACACATGTTTTCTATATACAAATTATGAATATCATATATTATACTACATATAATATATAATATATAAATATAATATTAAAATAATATTCAGAATTATATTATATAACATTATTACATATAAATGTTTAGAGATATATAGATATTATATTATGAGATAATATTAAGAAATTACATAATGAAATTACATATTACATAATATCATGAATATTATATAATCTGAATATATCTCTTCCCATCCAAAATATCTCCCTAAGAAAATAAAACAGAAACATATATGCTTTGTCTTACATATGCATGCCTCACGTATCATGAATGGTCTAGTATGCTAGTTTTTCTTCATGATCCTTATTAGGTTTTCAGGAAAAGTAACTCGTTTCTAAATTAGCTATCAGATTTTACTGAAAGTTGTGAATTTCCCAAATTAAATAATTTCCAAAAATGTATATTTTAAGGTCCCAACATAGGATTCAGAAAGCTAACAAAAGCATGTTAAAGAAAAATCTATAATCCTCATAATAACGCACCTGAAACCAAACATTGGACTTGGAGTTGATGAAGTTCACAGCTTTTGATCCTGTCACAACTGTGAAAGCTAGTGCATTTTGAGAACGGAATCAACTCCTACTAAAATAAAAATCAGTGCATTCTACTTTTCCTTTCAGATGTGTTCTAATTAATTCATGATGACTATGATTCTCCCTGTCCTTTCATATTTCAGATCCTCTCAATGTTTCGTAATTGATCAAGTATTTTCAAGTACTTCATTTGAGTCTGAGTTAAAGATTTTAGCTTCTGAAATTTGAGGAACAGAATCTATTAACAGAGTGAGAAAAGCTTGGGAGACGTGAACTCCAGGAAACCTGCTCAGGTGACTGATCACAGGTTAGCAGGATGCATCGAACAGGCCAGTAGTCTTAATAATCATGTCACAGGTTTCAAAAATACCAAGGACACTGGGTTAACATTTGTCAATAAGGACAAACCTAATTTTAATATCTACTAATTATAATGGCTATAGTTTATTATAAGATTGCATTTAAGTTGTTATAAAACTGTGCATGTGAAACTGTGAACATCTATCTATCAGGTACAGATAGAAAACCACTCAAATTGAATCAAAAAGCTTTATCTCCTGAAGCATGAGGTAAACACCAAGCCAAAAATTAAGATGACAATTATGCTATAGAAGAATGTGATATATCCAAGTCTGTGGAACTAAAATTCCATCCAGTGGAAGGAAGGAAATGTACTTCCAGTGTGTCTGAAATACCTTTAATTTATGAGAAATAATGGTTTGTAAGTCACCTTTCCTTTTTTATAACCCTACTTAGCTTGATTTTTCTTTCTTTTCTAACATAATTCACATTTTTGTGAGTAGTTTAGAGAACTAAGGAATAGGGAGTGAAGAGGACCTAGATCTGAGATATTTGATGCCACTGAATGTCTGTGTCATCTGTTCTGTGGCTTCTCATAAACTGTAGTATCACTTTTGGGATTTATTTTCTATGAAAATAAGATGTGATGGGAAGGGAGCATCTTCACCTCATCATAACTATAGGTTCTTGTATTTAGACCAGCACAATTTCAGATATGAGGTAAATTAATGCTTGATGCTAATTGTTTCAGAGGGTGGGAAAATATGGGGGGGGGGAATGGGGAATGGGTGACATAAAAGAAAAGTTGACACTGTTGTAAAACAAAGAATATAAAGTCTATCATTTGAAGACCAAAGTTCAAATTCTAGTTCTAATTCTTACTATGAGACCTAGGAGAAGTAATTTACCCTCTCCAAAGATTAGTTCACTCATCTGTAAATGGAGATGATGTGGCTTGGGGGAGGGTCCATAGTAACAGTGCAGTAAAGTTGCTGGCACCTAGGATAGACTGGTTATGTAGAAGCAGCTAGTGGCCCCCAATCCTGAAGTTGAAAGAATAGAAGCAAATCTAAGCCTGAAATCCAGAGAGTGGCTAACTGTATTAATAAAATATTTTTTTTGTTCCCAGTTCTTCCCAACTTACCGGTCACCTTCTCTGAGGCAGGTACCCTTAAGAAGCTAAGCAGCCCCTGATTTCCACATAGTCCCATGGGGCAGAGAGATAGCTTAATAAATAGAAGCCATGGAACGCCTCAGAACTGTTTTCAAATAAGCATATATGTTGTATTCACATTGTTTGTGGCCTTCGTTTTTGCACAGAGACTGCTAAAAGGTGAGACCTTAAAATCCAGCCTCCGAACCCATTTTGCTTAGCCCCCATTTCTGTTCCCTATCACTGTGTGTGTAAGTAATTGCATGTGGCTTAGTTAGGCACCCTGGATTCTGGGAGTTAGGAAAATTATGCATAGATCTGCCATTAACACTAATGGGGGGTTACATGCACAAATCCTCCACACACCAAGAAGAGAATAGACTCTTCTCATTCATACATAATAGATCTGTAGAAAAATTAGCATGTACGCTTTTAGGAGCTGAACTCTGAAGATGTACCTTTTATGGGAAATATGTAAATAAGGAGAGAGGATACACTGAAGGACAAGTGCTGTAATGTGCTCCTTTTCTGATGCTTGAGCACCTTGTCGATTTTGTTGCTGCATAAAGTCGAGCTAGACTTGCCTCTGCATTCATCTTCCTGGTGCGTCACTGAATTTCCCTGGGTAGAACTCGCTTTGCCAAATTTGCCGTCTCCCCTGGGAGAGGGAAGAAGGGCAATACCACTGATCAGTCAGGAAGCAAATACTGAGAGGAGCATTTTCCAAGGGAACATTTCTTTGTTTGCTTTGAAGCAATTATTAATTGACCTAATTCAAACTGTGTTAGAAACGAGGAAAGTCTATTTTCATTGTAAGAGAGCTGACCTGCCCAGTCAACTGGAGTCACCGCTGAAGTGTCCAGGAATCTGTCAAGCTGGGTTTTGTCAAGGAATGGGAGGGACCACCTTCCCTGAGTCTCCCATTTCCTTCAGCTCACAGAAGAAGAAAATTCTTTTCCCCTAGCTTGTCTGCCCACCTCTCCCTAGTTCCTCCCTACCTGCCAGTTGTGATTCTGATACTCATTGCATCTTATCAGACAGCAAAGTCATGGCAAAGACCTCAGGTAAGTCCAGTCTTACCCTGGGCTTACCCCCATTCCCTCTCCCCAAGTCTTAATGCCTCTGGTATTGTACCCAAGGCACAGCTGTTCTGCTGTCCCAGTCCCCCTAGCTACCTGTTTAAATCCCTACCCAGCATTTGGTTAACTGCATGGACCTGGCATCTGCCCTGTAAATCGGGGCAAGTGACAAGGCAAAGAAACATGAAGTGGGGAGTCCAATCCCAATAATTATGAAAGTTCCTCATCCGGAGGGTGATCATGACAGTTGTCTAGGGGATTTTCCTTGATTGCAATAAAAGTGCTAAATGTCCAAAGTGGCTTTTGAAAAAGCTAACAACTATGAGTGTTTCATTTGTTCATTCACTCATTCATCAATGCTGGCTTGCATCCTTTTTCAAAGCATAGGGTAAAACCAGACACTCAAGGAAAATGAGCAATACCTTCACCTTGAAGTGTGTACCATCTGCTAGAGGAGAGTCAGCAGCAGAAAGAAATTTCCAGATGATGTGAAAAATAAGATGATAGAGGTAGGCATAGGTGATATGAGGGAATGAAAATAAAGGCATTAACCAGGCTTTGAGGCCGTGTAGCTGCTTTCACTGAGCAAAACTCTTGAGATAATGTTGAATGAGAAACAAAAAAAATCAGTCAGACACAAGGAAATAATTGTAGGTATATAACATTCAAAGTGTGTGTAAATCAGGGAGATTAACTCCTAAAACCCTTTCTAGAATTGAGAAATTCTTTTGGGGAGGAGATGCTTCTTCCTTAATGTGCTGAATCAAATATAGGACAGACATTAATCACAGTTCTGCTTCCTTCTTTTGTAAATGTCCTCAAGGCTTTGACTACTAACACAGTGGTTCTCCCAGGAAGTCTTAAATAGAAAGAATTAACTGAACCAATTGTCTGGCCCAAGATTTTAAGAACTTGATGTCTGAAGAACAAGTCATTCATTTGAACACCAGGAGAATTCATCTGTCAAACAGGGAATGCCCCCAAATTTACAGCCATGAGCCAGGCAGCCACTGGAAATGAGATCTTGAAAGGAGGATACTAGAAGAAATAATTGAATTTGTGGTTTATCTGATCCAGGGCCACTGGATAGCTATAGACCCTGTCCCACAGCAATCCCCAATCGTACAGATCCCCCCACCCCCAATCTTGTTTTGCAACAAAGATAGATCAAGAAGCATATAGGTGCACACAAGAGCAGCTCCCTCTCTGTGGAGCATAGAATTTATCACCACCAAGACAATACCGGAATTTCCAGTCCCAACTCAAGCTTACAGCCCCTGCCAGGCCACTCTGTGCACTATAAAAGGGGTAACCGTCCCAGACTGGGGTTGCCCAAGGGAGCTGAGCAGCAGTGCAAACACAGAGAGAACTTTCCATTCACTGAGTCCAGGGACTCCATCTCGGTCCTAGCGCTGCCTGCAAAATCACAGTCCAGTAGCAAAGGGGGCACCAGCTTTGCTCACTGATCTTTGGAAAAATCAAATAGCTCAAATCTGTTTCAGAATCATAATTGTCACCTCCTTGAAAAATGGATATGCAGGGGAATCGATAGGAGAAAAAGTGACAAGAGGTAAGCTTCAAAGTAGCTGCTGCAATTAGAATAAAACTGTAAATCTGACAATGTGGAAAAAAACCCTCCTTTTATTAGTCAGAGAGAAGGAACTGAAGAGTCACCACAATAAGTTTGCTTGTATCAGGCAGTTCACATGGTCGTGGACATGTTAGGTAGGGAAATCAAGTCAGAACTTTGAATTATGTGTGTGTGTACCTTAAAATTTCACTTAGAATGTTTTGCTGCTTTCAGTTTTTATCCTGAATGTCAGCATTTCGAAGGAGAGAGTTAAGAAGATTGAGAAAAAACTTAGAAAGATTGAACTGGCATCGCACATGCAAATGAATGCATTATGGTAGTGGGGATTTTTTTTCACTGAATAAATTTACATTTTACATCAGTTAGATCTGATGTAATTCTGCAACCAATGAAACTTAAATATATACATATTTTGTCATGAAAAACCCTGAGAGCTATAACCTTTTGATTACGATCTATTGTGAAACTAAGAATAAATTTCAGTCAACCAATTTTAGATTTGACAGCTTTTATTACTCATTTTACCCAAAAGTACACTTTAACTGCTATTTTACCAATACTCAATCGAAGTAGTTTCCTCTGGTTTCCCTGTTAATTCTTTAGATTTTCTAACAATCCCCATAAACTGATGAAATTTTATAAACTCCCACTATAAAGAATGAACAACATAAATTGCTTGCTTTCAGCCAAGGATGTGCATATATATATATAAATATATATATATATATAATAGATGGCTACAATTTACATTTTCTCACTGGACTGAAAATCAATTATAAATTAGAAGAGTGAGGGAAATTGATGGAGAAATATCTTCCTTGAAACAATCACCTGCTCTTTCCTGCTCAGGTTGTAAAACTGCTGAACACAATTCAGTGCATTTGAGTTGGTCTCCTAAAACAGTGAAGATCAACATGTGAGCAAGGGGGCAGAGGGATACCCACGGCCGCAGGCTACTGTTCTATGTGCTCTTCCAATGTAATTAAAATACAGTCACTACATGTGGCAAATCAGTGAACCTGAGATTAGGGGGTTTTTCATGGTGGGACTGTGGGTTGACTACAAAAAAATCAACATGCCACAAAGTTATCAAATTTAGGGAAAACTTTAAAACGTAGCAGTAATAAACATCTTTTGAGGGTCTATATGCCAAACACTGTCAACTGAACTGGACCAGCACACATATGTCAATTTTCTGGTTTGGGATCCTGGAAGGAAAATTTTAACCTCTGAATCTACATCCTCAAACTCATCAATCCAGAAAGGAGGCTCCCACAACCTTAGGTCTCGGGATCAGGGTTCTCAGCTCACAGCCTCCTGTTTCCTCGTTCTTTATGTCTGCCTCTTATGTGCTCTCCATCCCTTCAAG
>PVHY01024068.1:0-20169 GCA_004024945.1 Uropsilus gracilis
GGCCACTGCGCTCCCCTCGGCTGTGCACCCTGGGGGCCTTCCAGGGGCGCACTCAGGGCCGGCTCGGGGTGGGCGAGGACCCCAGCCCACACCCTCGGGCCCCACCCACCCCTGGCCTGAGTCCAGCAAGAAGACCGTTGGGTCCACCGTCTCGCCGCCTGGGAGTCCGAGGGCGAAAGCCGTCGCCCCCGTGGGGGGCGGGGCTGGTCCCAGCAGCACCTCGTACAGGCCCCGAGCCGGGCTCCACGGGGAGCTCTCTGCAGCATGGTGCCCACAGGCGGGGTAGTGAGTGCCCGCGCTAGGGGTTCTGGGTACAGGGCCCCACGGTCAGCTGTCAGGGAGAGCGGGCAAGGCCAGGGAGGGGCGGGGAGCGAAGGGGGGGCTGGCGCGGACATCGGGGCCCCGGTCCTCAGTGGCTTGATCTGGCCGGGGACCCGCAGGCCTCTGGTCACTCACCGGCCACTTGGCCACTCGCTGGCCAATCGAGCCACTCGCTGGCCACTCGGTCATTCACCGGCCACTCGCCAGTCACTGGCTGGACACTTGGCCACTCGCTGGCCACTCGGTCACTTGACGGCAACTTGGTCACTCATCGGCCACTTGGCCACTCACTGGCCACTCGCTGGCCACTCGGTCATTCACCGGCCACTCGCCAGTCACTGGCTGGTCACTTGGCCACTCGCTGGCCACTCGGTCATTCACCGGCCACTCGCCAGTCACTGGCTGGACACTTGGCCACTCGCTGGCCACTCGGTCACTTGACGGCAACTTGGTCACTCATCGGCCACTTGGCCACTCACTGGCCACTCGCTGGCCACTCAGTCATTCACCGGCCACTCGCCAGTCACTGGCTGGCCACTTGGCCACTCGCCGGCCAATCGCCAGCCACTCGCTAGCCACTCGGTCATTCACCGGCCACTTGCCAGTCACTGGCTGGCCACTTGGCCACTCACTGGCCACTCGGTCACTTGACGGCAACTCGGTCACTCACCGGCCACTCACCAGCCACTTGCCAGTCACTTGGCCACTCGCTGGTTACTCATCCACTCGCCGGCCACTCAGCTACTTGCTGGTCACTCAGCCACGCAGCAGCCACGCACTTGCCACTTGGTCATTCGCCGGCCACTCGCCAGTGACCAGGGCCGTCCGGAGATCAGTTGGGAGAGGCCTGGGAAGCTGGCACTGGGAGAAGCGTGGGCTGGGCCTGAGAGCGGTTGGAAGACACAGAACGAGGCGTGTGCAGTGCCCCCCCGGCCCCGCCTGGGAGAGGAGGCCATGGATACTGAGCGCGGGGGACACTGCTGGGCGCCACCAGAGAAACTGAGTCCGACCCAGCCCTGCAGGGCCGCAGCGGGGAGACCACAGGTGCCCCACCCCGGCCAGGAGCATCGAGTCCAGGGACCGGGACTGGGGGCAGATGAGGGTCCTGGGGGGGAACCAGGGAGTGGGCTTGGGGGGGGGTCAGGACCCTGCCCCGACTCTGGGTGGGGCGGGCGCCTTGGCTGGGGGAGGCTGGAGTCGCCCCCTTGCAGGCCCCCGCAGGTGCGGGCGTCTCCCCGAGTCAGGAGTGGGGCGTCCATGCTGAGACCTTGGAGCTGCCGGCGCTGCGGGGTTCGGGCCCGACGTGCATGGAGCCGGGTGAGGACTAGGCAAGTGCGCGGGAGCGGGTGGGCTCGCCGGCCACTTGGCCACTTGGCCATTCAGTCATGCGCCAGCCACGCGCCAGCCATTCGGTCACTCGCCGGCCACTTGTCCACTTGCTGGTCACTCAGCCAAGCGCTGGCCACATACCTGCCACTCGGTCACTCACCGGCCACTTGGCCACTTGCCAGCCACTCGTTGGCCACTTGGTCACTCGCTGGCCACTCGGCCACTCGCTGGCAACTTGGTCACTCACCGGCCACTCGCCCGCCACTTATCAGTCACTTGGCCACTCGCCGGTTACTCGTCCACTCGCTGGCCACTCAGCCACACAGCAGCCACGCACTGGCCACTTGGTCATTCGCTGGCCACTCAGCCACACGCCGGCCACTCAGCCACTTGCTGGCCACTCAGCCACTCGCCAGCCACTTGCCAATCACTCGCCGGCCACTCGTTCATGCACTGACCACTCGGCCACTCAGCCGCTTGCTGGCCACTCAGCCACTCGCCGGCCACTTGCCAGCCACTCGTTGGTCACTCGTCCACATGCCGGCCACTCGGTCACTCTCCAGCCACTCAGCCACTTGCTGGCTACTCAGCCAAGCGCCGGCCACGTACCAGCCACTCGGTCACTTGCTGGCCACTTGATCACTCACTGGCCACTTGGTCACTCACCGCTCACTCACTCACTTGGTCACTCACTCGGTCACTGACCGGCCACTCGTCCACATGCCGGCCACTCGGTCACTCTCAGCCACTCGCCGGCCACTCCCTGGCCACTCGGTCACTGGCCGGCCACCCGCTGGCCTGCTCTTGCCACGCTCCAGCCTCGGACTAACGGAATCACAGCGCAACCACCGCCTTGCTCAGGTCGCCTTGCGCAGGAAGGCACAGCCCAGGGACGGAGGAGAGAAGACGCGCAATTAATTACAAGGGCGTTAGTTCTTGCTCCTCATTAAAGCCACAAGGACGTAGGGATTTGACAGGTGCTGGGCCGGGAAGAGCCTGTTCAACAGTTGTCACCCCAACGGGGAAAAGCAGGGGACGCGCCGGGCACCTGAACGTCCCCCCTTGGTGGGGCCCGGGGAGGCATCTCAGAGGGTCTCTACCCCCGGCCATTCCCTCCCCAGCATCGCAGGCCCCTGCGCTTTACACCACCGGCGTGGACCCTCAGGAAGTCACCACACGCTCGTCACTCGGCGTTCCCGTCACCCCCCACAGAGACGCGTCTGACTGGTCGACCCCTGATGTGACAGTTCCCGGCCGGCATTTCTCACACGAGGGAGGGGGGTCCCCCTCACTGGCCCGGACACACCTGCTGCTCTCAGGATGGCACGGAGCTCGTGCTCAGGAAAAAGACCCAAGTCTGGAAACGGCTGTAGAATTGAGGCTGGTGCGAGGAAGAGGGGGGCGGGGGTTCCTCTGGCATATGGGAGGGGAGGTGCGTGCTCCGGGCTGGGGGGGGACGGGGACGCGTGTCAAGGCGGTGGGGCCCTCCGGGTCACGCAGTGACTTGCTCTGCTCTCCGCAAGGACACGGTTAAAGAAAAATCCTAGTGAAATAGGCGAAACCGTTTGTTCTGCCTGAGACAGAGGATGTCCAGGCCGGGGCAGCAGCCCACTGGACAAAAGACATTGCCTGACCTCACATCTTCACCGGACACTCCTGCGTCCTCAGCGCAGGGCAGGGCAGAGGGCGGTGCTGTGAGCTGGGCTTGGCGGAGCTTGGCGCCTGGTGAGCACAGTCCACAGGTGACCACAGCGCGATGCAGAAGTGGCCGCAAGCCGTGAACTTGCAAAAAGCAACCTGGAGCCTTGTGCGCTGGGCAGGTGTCTCAGGGAAGATGCCCACGCTCGCCCCTGAGAACGGGTGAGCTTTGGGGATGGAGAACGAGCAGTGCCAAGGTGAGTCAGAAGAGACACTTCCGATGGGGCTTCCTGCAGCCTCTTGCAGGGCGGCTGGCGCAGAGGGGGGGACAGACCATGACCGCATGCCCCCTTCATGGGGGCTGAGCGAGGGTGGACTTCTGAGAGCATCTGGCCATCAGGCACATGACCAGGGCTGCACATGATGGGGTGCTGGATGGGGGGGTGGGAGGGGAGAGCTGGGGTGACAAAACCGGCTTAGATCTTCTGCTAGTGGCTCCGGACAGAGCCCAGGAGGACTGAGCAATAGCGAGTCACAGAGATGGGAGGAAGGGGCCCTGTGGAGATGGTGCGCAGAATTAGCCACGCCTCCGACGTGGTCAGAGATGGGGAGAAACAGATGGGACTCTCACGAGCCTGCGATCTCTGGTGTGTGCAGAAAAGCTCACGCTGATCAAATGTGCTGTTTCGAAGCCTTGCGTGTCCTGTCCTGCTCTTTGCAGAGATGGTGACCGCCTGGCCTATTTGCACACGGGCACTGGGGCCGCCATTAACGTCAGCTTCTCCTGTCAGGCTTTCGCCCACACTGCCGACCACCTCTCAATGGGTTCCGCCATCACAGCACCCACAGCACACCCGTTCATCGTCTTGGTGACTCCGGGTCACCGCAGAAGGTCATCTGATGAGACACCACCACTGAGCCCACTTCTGTGGAGATGCCCTCATCCGCTCTCCTCAACATGGCCGTGTCTTGACTCTTACAGATTGGTCAGAGAAGCAGGAGCCCCGGGAGTGACGCAGACGCAGGTCAAATATGCGACAATTCCTCTGGTAGCAGGACTGGCCTCTCGGCGAGGCTCCCGTTTGTCTTAGCGTCTGGGCATGGCCCCACTGTGTGCACAACCAGTTCATGCTGGTTGAGGGGACCTGAGGCTGCGTGAGCCGGCCTGGGTGGGGGATCCGCTGAGAATTCCGGGCTACGACAGTCTTGCCAGCTCTTCCAGGCAAATACCTAGTGGGGTGCTGCTGGAAAATGGGGTGCCTCTATTTCTGCTTTGGAAGATGTCTTCCCGCTGCAGGTGTCTTCCTTGCAGGTGCACACACTCATGTTCCCAGAAGCAGCAGGGAGCGGTCCTTTCCCTCTACGCCCTCCTCTTCCCACAAGACTAGGGGTCAGAGCTCCAGGTTCGCTGAAGGGTGGTCAGGTGGGTCCTGCTGGAAGCCCCCAGTAATGAGCTCAGCGGTCGGTTTGCTGATTGACTTGCCAGTCCAGGGCGGTGGAGATGCAATATTTCCCCTATTGCCAAATTATCTAAAATGGAAGAAAAATGCCTGATTGCATTAACGAGTTCGTGTGTATGTGCACATGTATGTACATAGGTTGCAGGTGCTGTGTGTATATGTGTTGTATGTTCGTGTCAATGTGTGTATATGTGAGTCTTGTGTGTGTATGTGTGGGTGATATGTGTGTGTGCATGGGTGTGTCTTGCTGCTGGTAGTACAAGGGAATTAAATTATTAGCAGAAGACTGATGAAAACATTTTTTATTCACATCAAAATGTCTTCCAGCACACAGCAAGGTGGGGGATTATAGAGGCAATGAAAAAAGTGAAAAGAAGAAAAAGAAATGAAAAAGAGACAAAGCGGTTGTTTTTGAGCTTTGAGGCTCTAGACTACCTGTCTGCTTGGCTGTCTAAAACAACTCTTGGACCTAATGCATCTAACTTCACGCTCATCACAGCTTGTAAGTCAGTAGCCTGAGGTGAAAACAGAGGTAGGCCATCACACGATTAATAAATGACAAAGTAGGGGTTTGAATTTACATTTGGGTAACTATAACCAGATTCTCACTATGTTCTACTAGTTGGTTTAAGGGTATTGCATTGAGTTTATCCAGATTTTGTTTTCTCCAGAAATTCATTAAAAGTGTGAGAAATTCCCTTCAGCTCACTCTCACTATTGATTCATTGAAAGGAGTTTTCCTGCACAAAACTTTATATTCCCCAACTTGTGCATGGACTTGAAGTTATTTTGATACAGAAATCTCCTAGAAACTCAATAAACACCTTTTAATTTATTCCATAAAACCATACAACACAATTTTTCTCACTCTTGGAAATGATCATAAAATGCTAATTTGGTCAATTTTACTCGAGAATTTTTTTTCAAAGCTCCGTTTGGGAAATGTATTGGCTCTACAGCTAATTGTACAATATTCCACTGAGAACAACAATAAAAAAAATCACCTAGCCCTGAAGTCTCAACACATTTTTCTTTTTGAATTTTATTCTGTTTATGATTCTTCTCTCACCACCCTTCCTCTCCTTCACAACTACATGCTAGACCCCCTGTAGGAAGAGATGGAGTGGAGGAAATGTAGAGCATTAGTCTGTTTTAGAAATTTCTTACAAGATTTAAGTCAGAAGAGTCGTTTTTTTAAAAATTTCTTTGTTTGAACATGTGGTTTTATTATTTGGCGTTGTTTACTTGATGAAGTAATTTGCTTTATGGAGATAAATAATAACATGCAAGTTTTTCTGGGAGTTAAAGAATATAGCAGTATCCATCTGTCTACCTATCCATCTGCCCACCCATCCATCCATTTACCATCCATCTATCTACCCATCCACCCACCTACCCATCTGTCCACCTATTCAACCATCCACCACCCATCTATGTACCCATCTACCCATCCATCCGTCCATCTATGTATCTATCCATCCCATCCATTCATTCATCCATTCATCCCATCCACCCCTTCCATCTATCTACCCATCCATTCATCAACCCTTCATCCATCTATCCATCCATCCATCCATCCATCCACCCACCCACCCACCCATCCATCCATCCATCCATCCATCCATCCATCCATCCATCCATCCATCCATCCATCCATCCATCCACCCATCCCATCACTCCTCCATCCCTTTATCCTTCCAGATCTATGAAGTGTGTATCATACAATGTAGTAGTTCCAAGTGCATGAAACTACTTGCATTCACTTACGTGTTCTCTTTGGTATAATGAGCGGACAGCGGACTGATCACCTTCTGTTGATTCAAGACTTTGCTCCTGAAATCTGGTCTCCTCTGTTTTCATCATTACCTTTACTCCTGGTCGCTGCCATCTGCAGAACACATTCAAATATGTAGTTACATTTATCTGTGTTTATAACTAATAAATATATACAGGTAATTACATTGATACTTGATTAGATTTATCTTTAATATTTATAATCTCATTTTCCGAAACAAATTTAAGAAAAACACTCAGACCCTGTGCATCCCTCTGGCCACCTGTAGTGTGACCACTCTCGTTGCCACTTGTAGGAGCAGCAGCCTGATCGTGATGCCAAGTGCAGCGCACAGGCATCAGGGTCCCCTGACTGGGGGCTATTGACTGGTTCCAGCAGTGACACAGATACACCAGGCAGGGCAGGTCAGGGAGACCAGGGCAGGTGAGCCCCCCAGACCCCAGGAATCGTCATGCTCGCTCTCTGGGCTCTCTCTGGCATTCTCTCATGCTCTCTCATCCCAGGCTCATGCTCGAATGTTCTCCTTGCACCCCTTTCTCCCCGCTCTCTCAGGCCCAGGGGGGCACACTCACGCATGCGCACACCCACTGGGCTCCCCCATCTTGGGGAAGACACAACACCCCAGTTGCCAGCCAGACTCCTAATGGAGGAAACAGCCTGACCAGGTCATTCACCGCACACCATGCTTAGCTGCCCTGTCCTCTCGGGGATAACTCCTGTGGTCACTGTCTGTGCCTCCCTCGCCCCTGCTGAGCTGGTCATGTTCATCAGAACCAGCACCTGTTGGGCCCTGGTGCCCACCCCCTCACGGGCAGCCTCTTACCGAGGACCCCAGGGTCCATCTTCAGTCCTCAACTACTGGCCCCACTGGAGACCTCCGCCCATGGCCGGAGTTCCCGCTATATCTCCCAGGAGGCTGCTCTCAAGCTCTGCGTCCCTCGTTTCCTTTCAGCTGCATCTTCTCACCAAACGTTTGCAGGCCCGTGTGCCCTGGACGTTGCCTGTTGCCTGGAATCTGAGAGAACCTGAGATTCTTCCCACATTTATGAACGCTCGGGTCTAGCCCTGGACTGGTCAGCTGGAGATGGAGACGCTGCTTTGAGTTGAGAGTTGGTGTACATAGAGCCTCTGTCTACACTGCAAAATGACCCTCTGTCTACACTGCAAAATGACCCTCTGTCTACACTGCAAAATGACCTTCATGGTCCCGTTAACACTTGTCTGGGCCATCAGTGAGGATGGTGAAGACCTGCTCTTCTCGCAGCCGTGAAACTTGCGGACACAGTGTTATCAGCCGGCGTCACCAGGCTGACCCCAGCCTCCCCAGACACGTCCCG
This sequence comes from Uropsilus gracilis, assembly GCA_004024945.1. Classification (NCBI taxonomy): domain Eukaryota; kingdom Metazoa; phylum Chordata; class Mammalia; order Eulipotyphla; family Talpidae; genus Uropsilus; species Uropsilus gracilis. The sequence goes on from PVHY01024068.1 coordinate 7,881, forward strand.
CGTGGACACAGAGCGTCTTCACCGGGATGTGTTTCTAGGGCTACCCAGCTGGCGACGCAGAGAAGGAGGAAGACAAAGAGCGAAGCCTAACTGCATGGAACACAAACCCAGTGCTTAAGCGAAAATAGCTCCGGGAGACGTCAAGCATCCCCAGCATTGTTGAGGACTCACCAGGCGCTCCTTAGGTGTTGGTCATCTCCCCGCAGCCTCGAGAAGAGGCTCTATTCTACCCACTTGCTAAAGCACAAGCTGAGGCTGGGCAGGAGCTGGGGCCTTGTACCGGAGGCCACCCAGCAAGGAGAGTCGAGGTCTCGGCTGGCTGCGAGGCCCAGCCCCACCCTGTGCCCCGGGGGTCAGGTTGCTATTTGTTCACAACAGCAAGTGAGGGAAAATAGTGAACAAGGACAATTCAGCCGGGTTCATCCAAGCCCTGAGCATCGGGCCGACATCATAAGCTTGGGCTGGGGCTGCCTTCTCATCTGCAAATCCTCCTGGGCCCCGCTCAGCTAGTTCAAACGTGCTACTGTCTCCCAAAGGACCCCCTCGCCCCCTCACGGAGGAGCTAAGAGGCCTGGTCTCTGGGCCAGCCTCTGCCAAGGGTGGTGGAACGGTCACTCTGCCTGCTTGGAGGACCCCGGCTCACAGGCGAGAGGCTGGCTCTCCAGGGCTGTGTTTGGTCTGATGGCAGCACCAGCCACGCTCAGATGGCAAGCCAGCCCTGCCACCGGTCCCTGTACCCTGCACCCCGGTTCCCTCTTGGCTCTGATGCTCGCCCCCTTCTGGCTGGGCCCGGGTGCACACCTGGCGTGACCTTGAAAACAGGCTCCGTGTCTGCCATCTTGCTTCCTACCAGTTCCGCCCGGATGACACGCTCCGTTTCAGAAACTAATAAACACAAGCCCAACAAAGAAGCGTCTGATGAGCCATCACCCCCCTTTCTCCGCGCTCTGTCCAAGTACCCTTCGCATTATAGGGGATGTTGTTTTCCTAGAGAAGGAGCAAGCAACCACCCTGAGGGTTGTTTTTTTTTTTTCTTCCCCTACAAGGGTGGGGGAGAAAAGGAGAAATAAATAATATACTTTCACAGCCTTCTCATTATTATTTCTGGGAAAACATAATAAAGCTACAGCTGGCAGGCACTTATTTTTTTCTTAGCATTTAATAATAGAATTAATTGCTAAGTGGAAAGCTTGCAACCCCCTTCCTGTTGCGTGTGCCCTCTGCTATCATTATGAATAGATGGAAAAATCAAAGCTAATTATCATTCTGCATGTTTGAAGAAATAGCCTGAACCCCACACACAGCACCCCTTTCCCGCCCTGCCCCGGCCCAGGTGACGCGATGGGACATATACACGCACATGCACACGCACGCGTGCATGCACACACACACATGCACTCTGGGGGAGGCAGTTCCTGCGACACCCACCGGTGCTGAGACCAGGCCCTTCCGTCCCCTGCAGACCAGGCCTGGCACCGTCTAGGCCCGGCCTTCGGGCTCGCCTGGGTGCCAGATCGGTGCCAGCTGTTGGCAAAGGGCTCCGGTGACCTTGAGAAGCGCTTTCTCCAGCAAGAAAGTGGATCATTTGCGTGAACAGGAAATGGGTGAACCACTCAGGGTCGCTGGGCAAGGCGGGGTATCAGTGAGAGTGGAGGTCACGCACCGGGTCAGGGGGCCTGAGTGATCTGGGGGGGAGAGACTGAGGTGGGAGTGAGCGGGGTGGGGGGGCCTGGGAGGTGGCCAGCTGCCTAGGTCTCCCAGGGCAGGATGGAGAGAGGGGGGGAGCCTCCTCGCGGCTGCAGAAGCCCTGAGGACTGCAGAAGAGTGGGCACCCCTGAGAGTAGCCTCTACAAGGAGCAGGGCTGATGGTCTGCTTTTTGAGGATGGGGGAGGGGAAGGCAAACGCAAGCTTCTTTCTTTTCAGTAAGTGAGGGCGGTTACCGCAGTGTTTACCTATATGTGGAATACAGAACAACCGAGCAACCTCGGTGACAGACGATTTTAAAACCGGTCCTTGAAAGATGACCACGGATCCCAGCTGGGGCGGGGGTGGGGGGTGAGGAAAGAGCAGGAAGAGCACAATGGACTATGGGGAGGACTATGAAGGAGGACCACAGGGAGGATCATGGGGAGGATCATGGGAAGGACTGTGGTAGGAACGCAGGGAGGACTATGCGGAGGACCATGGGGGAGACTATGGGGTGGACCACAGGGAGGGCTACAGGGAGGATCACGGGGAGGACTATGGGGAGTATAGGAAGGCCCATGGGGAGGATCACAGGGAAGACTATGGGAAGGATCATGGGGAGGACTACAGGAAGGACCATGGGGAGGATTACAGGGAGGATCACAGGGAGGACTATAAGAAGGCCCATGGAGAGGATCACGGGGAGGACCATGGGGAGGATCATGGGGAGGATCACAGGGAGGATCATGGGGAGGATCATGGGGAGGACTGCGGGTAGGACCACGGGGAGGACTATGCGGAGGACCATGGGGGAGACTATGGGGTGGACCACAGGGAGGGCTACGGGGAGGATCACAGGGAAGACTACAGGGGGGATCACGGGGAGGACTACAGGAAGGACCATGGGAAGGAATACGGGGAGGATCACAGGGAGGACTATAGGAAGGCCCATGGGGAGGATCACAGGGAGGATCACGGGGAGGACCACGGGGAGGACCATGGGGAGGATCACAGGGAGGATCACGGGGAGGATCATGGGGAGGACTATGGGGTAGGATCATGGGGAGGACTATAGAAGGATCATGGGGAGGATCATGGGGAGGATCACAGGGAGGAGCATGGGGAGGATCAAAGGGAGGACCATGGGGAGGACTATGGGGAGGATCATGGGGAGGACTATAGGAAGGACCATGGGGAGGATCACGGGGAGGATGATGGGGAGGATGATGGGGAGGACTAAAGGGAGGATCATGGAGAGATCCAAAGGGAGGACCATGGGGAGGACGACAGGGAGGATCACAGGGAGGACAAAGGGGAAGGCCATGGGGAGGACCACGGGAAGGACTAAGGGGGAGGATCACAGGTAGGACTGCAGGGGAGGGCTATGAGGACTGCTGTGGAGGAAGATGCTTTGGTATTTGGTGAGAACTATGGTGACACCTGAGGGAACAAATCCGAAACTGTCAAAATATCAACGAGGATCAATGGTAATATCAACAGCAAATCAATGGTCCATCACTAAAAAAGATAAATGAAAATCGTAGATGATATCCAAAGGGCTGGAACTAGTCTCAAGTCAGTGTGAACAAGCAAGGAGGAAAGATGTTGCTAACACACAGTTAACATTGGCGGGTGAAACACCGGAAAGCGCTCTGGAAGTCCAGTGCAGTGCAAACGCCAGGGTGGGGGTGGGGCCAGGACACCTGTTCCAGGGCCTCACAGGGCAGCAGTACCCGGTGGAGGGATCTCACTGACGCCCCAGTCGGCAGAAGGTGGGAGTGACCGAGGCCTTGGCGCCCGGACCTGGACCTGGGTGCCGCGGGTCCTCTTTACCCTTCTGTTTCAACTTCCTTTCTTTTCTTTTCTTTCCTTCTTTTTTATATTTTTTTGAGACTAGGTCTCGCTATTTTTCCCATGGAACCGCAGGCTCATGTTGCCCGGGGTACCCCGGACTCAAGGATCCCCCACCCTCAGCTTCCCAGGTAGCTGGGATTACAGGCGTGCGCCACCATGCCCAGCTATTTTTGGGGACTAGGTCTCGCTGTGTTGCCCTGAGCGGGACTCGAACCGTGATCCCTAGCCCCAGTCGCATCATAGGCTGAAGCTTACAGGCACGCACCATCGTGCCCAGCTGTTTTAACTTTCTTTTTGCAAAGTTGTGCGAGTTCTTTGTGGGTCTTTGTTATTAGACCCTTGTCATTGTGTGGACGGCAAAATGCTTTCCCCATTGGGCTGGGTTTCCTTTTGTTTTGGCTATTGTCTCTTTTGATCTAAAGATGCTTTTTAATTTGATGTGGTCCTGTTTATTTCCCTTCATATTTTTTAGCATCCGTAGCTGTGTCCTGGGGGTCAAAGATGATGGGTGTAGAGAACCCGGGGAAATGCAATGATGTAACATAATTATATGTACATATACACACATATAAGCATAAATATATAAACAGCGGAAAAAAGAAATTAAAAAAAACCTTGTGTTTAAATCTGTTACATCGTTTTTGTTATCCACTTCTCCAGCATTCTCAATCCCATTTTTGCATCTATACATAATGATTTTGTTTGCTTTATTGAGCATAATAATCAAAATGATTTCAGAATTATTATTGTATTTATTGAAGCTAGATTTCCAAATTATTGTTCTATTTATTGAAATTGTTACTGAAATTATTTCCAAATTATTTAAAATTATTATTTCAATTATTATAATTTCAAGTATCTCAAATATACCTGCCAGGCCTTCTCTCACCTTCGCTTCATGTCCATCTCGCATGGCCCCTTGTCCTCCTGGCAGCTAGGACACTCCTCCAGTGGAGTGAGACCTGCACCTGTCCCTTCTGGGCCACCGTGTGTGCCCACCTGGCAGGCGGCGGCTGTCCTGGCTGGCAGTGCCTGCTCTGCTCCATGGCCGGGGTGGGGGGTGGGGGAACAGGGGGCTCTAGCAGGCCCCTGCCCTCCCACCTCCATCGGGCCAAGCCTTGGGGAAGCCACGTGCTCCTCTCTCGGGGCTGCTGTGTCCACTTTAGTTACCGAGTCCAACAGCTCTTCTTGAGCTTTCCAGGGCGACCAAGTCACACTGCGGGGGGGGGGGCATCACCTCCAAACTCCCTAGCCCAGGCATGCTGCTTTGTGGCAGATGGGCAGCCTGGGTTCCTAGCTTGCCCCGGCTAGGAGAGGAGCCAGCAGGTGTGTCCACCGGCGGACAGTGGGGCTCAGCTGTCCTCTGCTTGGGGCCACCTCCAACCTCGGTGCAGACACCCCCCGTGAGCTCCTCCAGCCCTGTGCCTGGGATTTAGCGCCCACGACTCTTAGTCACTGGTCCATGAGGGTTATTGGGTCCTTCCTGGTCAGAGCAGGAACCCAGATAACCACGCTGTGGCTTCAGCTTCTCACAAGGTCCCTGTAGTGCCAGAGCTGGGACTCTGGTGGGTAGACGTGAAATCGGTGGAAAGGGGCATTAATAAGCCACAGGTCCGCATCACCGCATGCAGCAGTTACCACTCAAAACGCAGTTGAACGAGGGATTTTATTTACAAGGGGATAGTAACAGGGAAAACAAAGCCCTTAAAGCCACAAGTGGCCGTTATCTGACCCCAGTCACCATTCTCAGTCCCAACGGTCCCAAAGACACAGTCCAAGATGGCGCCCTTTGCCCCTCCACACCCGAGGCAGGCACTCTGCCAAGTACAGTCTTTCTCTAGTGTCTTCTCTTCGCTTCCTGTCTCTCCAGTGTTCTGAGCTGCTCCGCTTCTCCAAGGCTCTTCCAACTTCCTCTACAATGGCTGATGCACAGATCAGCTTTCCCCATCCCTGGCATCTCCGGGGACCAGCTCACGATGCCGCCTTGCTGCGGTGCCACACGCTCCACACTGGCCACTCTTCTGCCACCACCATGGCTCCTCGCCACCTCTAGTTCCCTCTTCAGGGGGCTTCTGCCAGCCTGGTCATTTGGGCTACTTTTCACCTGCCTATCATTCTTGTCTCTTCTCTCCCCAAAAGTCTGTGTGTCTAGTCTCTGCTCCTTGCCTTTTATCTCTCTTGATCTCTTTCCCCCACTAAAAGCCAAAGGCTCCCAATTCCCTCCACACACCCTCTAGGTGACCCAGTCTCTCCTCCAGGGTCCACACCTGGAATTTGCAACAAAGTAAAAGCACCCTTATCCTGTTCAGGCCAGCACCCTTTGACCTCTGTGTTTTCCAGACACAGCCAATGGCGTCAGCGCTTACATTGCAATACTGCCCATACTGGGGTCCCAGCTTCAGACACAGGCCACGGCTGCTCCTGCCACCTGAGGCCCTGCAGACGAGTGCCAGCCCTCAGGTCTGTTCCTTGCCCGTGTCCCTGCTGACCCTGATGTCACGGGGAAGGGGGGCAGCTCCTGGGTCTGTCTCCACCTCGCAGGGATCTGTGGCCTGGAGCACTGGCACCACTGGTGGGTGGCAGAGAGGAAGTCCCTCCCCCAGGCTGCACTTCCTCATCAACCTGGGGGCGATGTCAGCCTGGACAGAACTGAAGCAGACACCCAAGTGGGGGTGCAAAGACGGGGACAAGCTCAAGTGGAGATGAGGCCGACTCCCTCCTGGACCCCCTTTTCTAAACTCCAACATCCTCAGCTGCCACCCCTGACAGAAGCCTGCCCTGGGGTGTGTGGGACTGTGCGCTGACGTGGTGTCACGTGATCATTAGGTCAGCTGACATGGTGTCACGTGGTCATTAGGTCAGATCAGATGAGCTAGGCAGTCTGCAGGTGGGGGAGTTGGAATGAGCTGATTGGGGGGTGCACTGTAGTGGAGATTGTCTGGGTGGGCTTGGTCTAATCAGGCGAAGCTCCTGCTGTCAGAATGGCCTTTCTGGGGGCCCTTCTCCTGCTCTGCTTGAAATGCAGGACCTGGATTCGTCCACATGTGAGTCTGCAAGGACCTCGCTTCTCAGGGGAGATCGGCCTCACAGACCGCAGCCCCGGGAGACACTCTTAGAGACCCCTGGCCACCCAAGGTCCTGCTGCAGCAGCTGGGATGTGACAAGTGTGCCTTGTTTAAAGCCATAGACTTTAGCTGCTGACGGTGTGGCAACTTCTTAGGTAACGAAGAAAACCAAGACAGGAAGTGTACGTGCATCAGCTGCAGGAAGAGCATCTAGAGAAATGATCTAGAGGCCTGTCCCAGCCAGTGAAAGATGGAGAGCAGTAAGCAATTATAAATGGGGGAAATTAAATATTGATAACAAAGGGATGCACAAAAGTCTTCATCACTTCGAGGTTTTCAATATGGAAATAGCTCATCAGCTAATTTCTGGATCCAAGAGAAAATTTAAAGCAATCCCTTTGAACTCATTAAAAAACGAATGGTCTTGAGGACATTCTGAATGAGCCTTTGTGGAGCAGACAGTCTCCCCGTCCCCCCCCCCCCAAATGAATTTATAACCCTTGGTCTTTCTATGAAGCCCTAGTGATGGTAAACAACACGCTGAAGTCAGATGGGGAATAGGAACAAGATCCGATTTCTGAAAAGGAAGTCAAGGAGTATCTGTAGGACAAAAGCAGGCATTAATGAATGAGAAAAAGAGATGCGCAAGTGTAAATAGCGAATTGTCTCTTTAAAGAAAATGAAAAACGCATCTAAAACACTGGCAGATCGAATTAAGCCAAACAATTAGAAAGAAGACGTCAATACATTCGATTGGGCACAAGACCAGAAAGCTAGGCCAAAAATGGGCGGAGGAAAATGCCTGTCATCCCCACCTGCCCCCCACCCCCCAGGCTGCAGGCTGGAGGCTGGAACCCCCTCTGCAGGTCAGTGCCTCATCTCTCAGGTCCTGGGAGCAAGGGGGGTGTCCATACCCAATGGGTGACTGAGGGTCACGGGGCATGGGTGGGTGCTCACTCCCAACCCGGCTCCCCAGGTGCCTGGCCTGCTGGAACTCAAGGGTGGGAAGTCAGGGTGGAGCAGGCACCCCGCCATGGCCCCCCTGCCCTCCCACCTCCCCTCATACCCCTGCTCTGACAGAGCCAGCTGAGTTCTGAGCACCAGGAGCTGGGCTTTCTCTGGTTTCCCCTGAAGTACCTCCCCCCTCCCCCCAGCACACTCCCTGACTCTCATCCTAGAGCTGGGTCACGGCCAGTTCCCAAGGCCCAGAAACCCAGATGCAGGGGAGACAGTGACCCCAAGCCGGCATGCGGCCTCCGAGGCTCCCGCCAGACTTGGAACGTCCACCTCTGTCATAGGTTTAGGGGTTCCCAGGGAGATTTGGGGCAGAGGAGAAAGGCTGGGGTAGCTGGGGGAGGGGGAGTCTGCAGAAGCGGAGATGTTCCTGCCTGTGTGGGTCATCGACTGTGTGGGCAGCCAGCTGGCCTGGGGCTGGACTTCTGTCCTGGTGGACTGCGTCCCCTCGGCCTCCCCAGAGCACCCCGCCTTTGCATCCATCATGGCATGAAGCCCAGGGTGCTAAGGTAGTTGTTCATCCCCCCGGTGGAGCAGAAACTCTTTGAAGACAGGAACTGTGTCCTGCGCATACAGGCTTGGTGGCTGGACGGCTGCCCACTGACCTCTGCTGCTCACCTGTGGAATTGCAGGCTGAGCTGCCCACGGCCTGGCTGGGAAGTGCTGGCCTGACGGGAGGTGGGCAGCTGACCCCGGCTCCAGCCCTTGCAGGAGGGCAGCTCCAGCACAGAAGGTGGTCCTCAGAGACCAGGCTGGCTTCGCTCACTTGGGGATCCGGAGGCGCACGGGGGTCTGGGGAGCAGTCTGCTGGCTGGACTCTGCAGAGATGCGATCCCTGTGCTGGGGACTAGGGTGCAGGCAGCCCCCGGAGAGCATGGGGATCTGCAAATGGGTGTCCCCAGGACCTGATTAAGCTGGAGGGCCGAGGGACCCCTGCTTCCAGGGACCCCTGGCCTTCATGCAGCCATCCCAGGATGCAAGAGTTGGCTGTGGGGCACATGCTCAGGGCTCCTGGAGAAAGGGCAGGGAGGGTGGGAGAGCCTTTTCTGCTGTGAGGAGGGGTCAGTAGCTGGGGCCAAGCCAGCACCGGGCGCTCTGCCCACAGACGCCAGGGCCCAGTGTGCGTGGAGCAGGGTGGGAAGGAGGCTGCGGAGGTGTGGCTGGAGAGGGGGGTGCAGCGCGTGTCCGAAGCACCCAGAGGGTCTTCCTGGGGGTCTTGCCCTGTACTCCAAGGCCACCACTGGGCTGTCACCTCAGATGATCCCACTGGCTGCTGAGCCAAGATGGAAACAGTGGAGGTGGACACAGCTGCGGGGGGGGGGGGGAGACCCATCTTGTGGCCCTCAAGGGTGGGACGGGAGACGGACTCCCCTTCAGGGTGTTTTGGGGGCTCCCGGACCAACGAGGGCAGGTCACGACATGCAGAAGGGAGCGAGCCGTGCTGAGGGAGCTCACGGTCGAGCCCTCCAACCAATCCCTTGTCCCGGACAGCCTGGCGCTGGCTGTACCTGTGTGGGCAGCCACGGGGGCCTTGGGGCCCTCGCTCGCTCTGCCCATGAGGTCACCCCCAGCCAGAGGAATGGGGACCTGGGAGCTCCAGACCCCGGAAACTCCACCCCAAGGTGCTCAGCTTCCTTTCGCTTCTGTGTAAACCACCCAAGCGCTTGTCTCCAGAAATCCCAGCAGGCCTGATGGCACCTGCCCGGTCTCACCGTCGGGGCTCCTGGCGTCACAGGCCGGCTCACCTCACCGGGGTGAGGTGCTGGCCCGGCTCGCGCTCCCTGGCCCCCAGCTGAGCCACCCCATGACCTCAGCAGCTCTGACATGTCACGGCTGCGGCTGCCAAACAGGAGCAGGTGACATCTAAGGGAAACCGCTGACAGTGGCTGTGGGCTGACGTGGACGAGCGCTTGGGGGCGTGATACCCACGTCACTGCACCCAGGGAGTCTCCATGGGAGTCAGGCGCCCGCGGGTCCTCCTGTGTCCCCACGCTGTCACTGCAGCTGCCCCGCCACCCTCCGGCCCCAGCGAAGGGCAGCCCCCTTCCGGCTCTCCTGTCTGATGCTGGGAGCGAAGTGCCTGTCCGCTGTGGCACTCGGACAGAGGAGCTGGAGGCGGGGGCTGGGCTCCGTGACTTCACACGTGGAAGGGCAGTGACAACACGGGGACGACACGGGGCTCCTGACGGGCTTGGTGGGGATGACAATGCAGGCTTGGAGCAATTAGAGGCTGCCCTGGGTTCTCTGGCTGGGAGGTTCTGCGGGGCCGCCGAGGAGAGCCCGGGAGGCTTGAGGACACGGTGAGAAGCGTGTTTGGGCGCAGCCACCTCCCTCCGTGGTCATTGCTCTGTTTTCATCTCCCAGCCATGCAGAACCGGGTCCTGCTACCTCTGTTTCATCCATGCCGAGAGTCGCATGTTGGTGTTGGTGGAGGAAGTCAGGCCTCGTCAGGGGGCAGCGCGTCTGAGCAGAGGCCTGTCCGGGACAAGGGCCGAGCCCCAGAACTGGGGGCAAGAGGGCGACTCTCAAGGGGGGGGGCAGGCAGCTGGGAAGCTGACGGGATTTCAGGGAAACACGCAGGGGTCTCAGGAAGCTGCACCCTCATCCCTTTGCTCCCAGCCAGTCTTGGCCGGCTCTGGCCACTGCTGGAGGGCACGTGCGTGACTGCAGGAGGCTATGACATCACCCTGTGTTACTGACGTCAGGCTGTGTGTTATTGGAGGCTGTAATGTCACCCTGTGTGTTACTGGAGGCTATGATGTCACCCTGTGTGTTACTGACATCACCTTGTGAGTTACCGGAGGCCATGACAACACCCTGTGTGTTACTGATGTCAGTCCGTGTGTTATTGGAGGCTGTGATGTCACCCTGTGTGTTACTGGAGGCTATGACATCACCCTGTGTGTTACTGACATCAGACTGTGTGTTACTGGAGGCTATGACATCACCCGGTGTGTTATGGAGCCTATGACATCACCCTGCGTGTTACTGACGTCAGGTCTTGTGTTACTGGAGGTTACGACGTCACCCTGTGTGTTACTGGAGGCTATGACGTCACCCTGTGTATTACTGACGTCACCCTGTGAGTTACTGGAGGCTGTGATGTCACCCTGTGTGTTACTGGAGGCTGTGACATCACCCTGTGTGTTACTGGAGGCTGTGATGTCACCCAGTGTGTTACTGACATCAGACTGTGTGTTACTGGAGGCTGTGACATCACCCGGTGTGTTATGGAGCCTATGACATAACCATGTGTGTTACTGACGTCAGGCCTTGTGTTACTGGAGGCTACGACGTCACCCTGCATGTTACTGACATCAGGCTGTGAGTTACTGGAGGCTGTGACGTCACCCTGTGAGTTACTGGAGGCTATGAGATCACCCTGTGTGTTACTGATGTCACCCTGTGTGTTACTGGAGGCTGTGACGTCACCCTGTGTGTTACTGACGTCAGGCTGTGTGTTACTGGAGGCTGTGATGTCACCCTGTGTGTTATTGACATCAGTCCATGTGTTACTGGAGGCTGTGACATCACCCTGTGAGTTACTGGAGGTTATGACATCACCCTGCGTGTTACTGACATCAGGCTGTGTGTTGCTGGAGGCTGTGACGTCACCCTGTGTGTAATTGGAGGCTATGACGTCACCCTGTGTGTTACTGACGTCAGGCCCTGTGTTACTGGAGGCTGTGACATCACCCTGTGTGTTACTGATGTCAGTTCGTGTGTTATTGGAGGCTGTGATGTCGCCCTGTGTGTTACTGACGTCACCTTGTGAGTTACTGGAGGCTGTAACGTCACCCTGTGTGTTACTGACGTCAGACCGTGTGTTACTGGAGGCTGTAATGTCACCCTGTGTGTTACTGGAGGCTATGACATCACCCTGTGTGTTATTGACATCAGGCTGTGTGTTACTGGAGGCTGTGACATCACCCTGTGAGTTACTGGAGGCTATGACATCACCCTGGGTGTTACTGATGTCAGTCCATATGTTATTGGAGGCTGTGATGTCACCCTGTGTGTTACTGACGTCACCTTGTGAGTTACTGGAGGCTATGACATCACCCTGTGTGTTACTGATGTCAGTCCATGTGTTATTGGAGGCTGTGATGTCACCCTGTGTGTTACGGAGGCTATGACGTCACCCTGTGTGTTACTGACGTCACCCTGTGAGTTACTGGAGGCTGTAACGTCACCCTGTGAGTTACTGGAGGCTATGATGTTACCCTGTGTTACTGACATCAGGCTGTGTGTTACTGGAGGCTGTGACGTCACCCTGTGTGTTACTGGAGGCTACGACGTCACCCTGCGTGTTACTGACATCAAGCTGTGAGTTACTGGAGGCTGTGACGTCACCCTGTGAGTTACTGGAGGCTATGACATCGCCCTGTGTGTTACTGATGTCACCCTGTGTGTTACTGGAGGCAGTGACGTCACCCTGTGTGTTACTGACATCAGGCTGTGTGTTACTGGAGGCTGTGACATCACCCAGTGTGTTATGGAGCCTATGACATCACCCTGTGTGTTACTGACGTCAGGCCTTGTGTTACTGGAGGCTACGACATCTCCCTGCGTGTTACTGACATCAGGCTGTGTGTTACTGGACACTATGACGTCACCCTGTGTGTTACTGACGTCAGGCTGTGTGTTACTGGAGGCTGTGACGTCACCC
>PVHY01024069.1:0-20089 GCA_004024945.1 Uropsilus gracilis
GGGGGGGGGGGGGGGGGGGGGGTGGGGACGAGTGACCAGGCTCCGGATTCCGCGCGTCGCGGAAGGTGGGATGGGAGCCGGTGAGGTCCGGTAGGTGTCAGCGTGCCGCTCCCCCCCCGCGGGACCGGCCCTTAGCCCCGGGGACGGTGACCTTGGCCCCGGGTGCGCGGGGACGCTCGCGGCGGGAACTGCGCAGAGCCGCGGCCTTTCACCGGGGATGCTTCCAGGGTCTCCAGATTCGGGGTGCACGCCCCGAAGGCGTTCGGTCCTCATTTGCAGCGGTTTACCCGTACTCGCCTTTATGGTTCCTTTATGCGTTTGAAAGCCATGATTCGTGCATGGTGAAGTGCAGTGATTTTTGGCTATTTTAGTGGTGAGCCTCCAAAAGCAAGTGGAGATAGGGTCAGCATTTTAGCTGTGACGTGCCCTGAGCCAAGGACGGCAGACATGCCCACATGCTAAGACCTGACAACTTCCTTCTGCTGGAATCTTCTGGAAGCAGCTCTGCAGTCTTACAGGATGGATGGAGATATAGTGGTAATTCCCTTCCACATAGCTTATCAGGAAGTTGAGGTCAAACCACCCTGAGGGTTCCAGGGTAGAAGGAGTTTGGGTATGCACTGATGGGTCCTGGACACTGTAGAGGCTGTGAAATGGGGAAACTGTGCCCAGCCCCCTCCCCCACAGTAATGGGGCAAACACCAAAAATTGTTGTAGCTACTAATTTACAGAACGTTCATTAACAGATTTGATAATTACGTATGAAGGTTGCACTCTGTCAAAAGGATGGTGTGTATTGTGAGTAAATAGAATGGATATTCCTGTAATCTTTAGAGTCATGAAATGGTTACTGTTAAAATGCTGTGAGATCGGTAAGGGAGAGGGACCTCTGATCATCTCTATATGTTTACCTTAGGATTTTTTTTTTTTTTGGAAAGATTTCCCTTGGTCCTGCCATTTCATTTAGCACTGTTTCTGAATGTACCTCAATATTCTTTTCAAAACACAGTAACCCTATTTTTTAACTTAGTTTCGGAATATTTGTATTACTGTTGCTGTTGGTGGAGTTCCTTGTGACTCCATTTCTAAGAGATGTTATATGAAAAACAAAGGGTTCTTGGTCACTGAAGTTTAGGAAATAGTGGTATGCATGTCCCTCTCTTATGGTCACAGTTTACACCACAAAATTGCAGTAGTATTTTCCATGTTTGGCCCCGGATTCTTTTCTGTTTGATTTTTAGTGTATTATCTAGCAACACTGAAATCCAGGTAACGGTAAGATAAATGTCATTGGTGACCCTACAGAGTATCTTCAATAATGAACCTTTCCCTTAATTGTGAGATTGATAAGGTTTTATGTGTACTTGTACATCTAATGGGCAGTACCTCAAATTTGAGACTTGTATTGATAATCATGAGAATTTCTCTAGCTTTCCCAGTGACTTACCTGATTGCACACGATTGCAACTTCACTGATTTCACTCTGTAATTCTTAGAATTTTTTTTGTTATGTTAGAAATGAGGTTACTGACTTTTCTGAAGGCAATTAATGTGGGTTGTTTAGAGATTGAAACTAATGCCATGAATGCTTCTTTTATTTTACTGTTAGGATACTTGTGTTTTCTTTCCTTTTCCTTGAATGAAAAGAAATTTGAAGATGATAAACTATTTTGCCCAAGTGTTGTAAAAGGATGTGAACTCTTGACTCAAACTTGGAAATAGTATGTCCTTTCAAATCAAAAGCTTCTGGGTTGAAACCCACTTCCACTCCTCACTTGTTCAAATTCAGCAGATTGATCATCTGCCCTTTTTAGAGTTAGTTATAAACTGGGGTGAAACTTATGATATAAAGCTATTAGAATTACATGAAATGGATTTCTAGAGTTCCCAGTATAGTTCCTGAAATACAGCAGCTGGTGCCAGTGGTGGTTGATTGCCTTCTTCTCCCACTTGCTATGGTCATGAGATTCCCCCCCCATGTTGAAATAGGTAGATTGCTTGTGCCCCATTGTTTAATTTAATTTGTAATTAAATCTTTATTAGGTGATTCTTTTATATCGTTCAAGTTTCCAAAAGTCCCTTCTAGAGCAAATTATATATATACACGTACTACATAGCATGTGTCCTTGGAGACCTTGCATTCTGGTAGGGAATGTGTGTGTGGTGAGGAGATTCTGTGCTGGGGTATCTGGGAAAAGAAGGTGCTGCTATGGAATGTCAAGAATTTACATAACAAAAAGCCTCTTTGGAGGAGTATCAGAAGCAGAGGTGGCAAGTATTTGAGATCATCTTTGATTTGAATCTCAATCCAAATATAGCTGATGTTATGGTCAACCTATGAGTATATTTATCTGTGAAAAGTCAAGAGGACCCTGACAACATCAAGATAAGCTCAGCCCTAGGAGGTTGCAGCTATTCCTGGACTCTTGCAGATAGCAGGTACTCCACTGCCATTGGTGAAGATGATGTTACCATTGTGAATGCTGAATGAGGAAGTATTGCTCAGAAAACTCACACAATGTCAAAGCTCATGGGGAAGGGATGGGAGGTTTTGTGTGTGTGTGTGTGTGTATGTACACACACTTGGGGGACCCAAATGAAGTCAGTAACCTGGGAGACCCAGTGGACCTCAACCAATCAACAAGAGACAGATTGCGAAGACATCCTAAATCTGAACCCCCTACCCCATACTCATGGAAACTACTACTTGTCCCCTCAGTGGCAAATCTCTTTACTTAGAGAGCTTTTTTTCCCTACCTGACAATAGATTGCTTGCTTTTCTGCCAAAACCTGGTCTTGATGTTGCATTCTTTCCTTGCTGAGAACCCCTTGAGGTCTGGCTCCCAGACTCTACCCCAATTTGGTGACACCTGTAATTTAGCATGGCTAGCCTGTTTAGGCATGATTTTGGGACTAAATTTGAAATAGTTCTATGTATCAACAGTTATGAAATATTCTTTAGATCAACGTTCCATGGGATATGCCATTGAAAGGCAGCAATAGGGTTGTGCTGTTTGTGGAACACATGGAAGTGTAGGCCTTCTAGTTTCTAGTGCCCAGTGTCCAACCCATTAGAGAAGACAAATGGAGAGGGGATCAATGGCTCAATGTAGAGTTAGTAGGATGTTAAATGTGTTGACCTTTCTAAGGGTTAGAGGGAGAAAGAATCCATTCAACATGGATTTTTTTTTTTTTTTTTTTTTTTTTTTTTTTTGAGGCTAGGTCTCACTTTTTTTGCCTGTGGAACCGCAGGCTCTCGTTGCCCAGGGTTCCAGACTCAAGCAATCCCCAGTCTCAGCTTCCCAGGTAGCTGGGCTTACAGGCGTGCGCCACCACGCCCAGCTATTTTTTTGGAACTAGGTCTCGCTACGGGCCCCAGGCGGGACTCGAACCGCGATCTCTAGACCCAGACGCTTCATAGGCTGAAGCTTACAAGCACGCGCCACCGTGCCCGGCCCTCAACATGGATTTTTAATCCAAATGTTGAGGATAAATGAAGATATTAGTAAAACATTTAGATGTTTTTAGTAATGCCTTAAAAGGAAAAAAAAAGGACTTTTTAAAAACTCAAGTAAATGATATTTGCTTATAGTTTTATCTTTATAATCTGGTTCAGCTTTTGTACCTATCTGCTAAAAATTTGCTTATTTATTGTAAATGATCTATGAAGGTATGGGCATATTTATATGCAGTATGCGTGTACAACCTATTTGGATAATTGCTACTAGCTTGAGTTTCAAGTCCTGTGGGTAAGCATGTCCTTTTTCCTGTGTGTAGAATTGGGCGGTGATTGAGTTTTCTTTTTGCTTTTTCTGCTAAATCACTGAACCCATGAATTTTTATGTGTTTAGTGTGCTTTAATCAAGTAGTCTTTTCTTTTTTTCATTTTTTTTGTTCCGCTTGTTCAGCATGGTACTTTAAGGCTAGTTCTCTTCCCTGTGATGCAGCCCAAGAGACTCAACTATGTGCTTTTCCTGTGTAATACCCTATCAGTTTTTGATTAGGATTTAGATACCATAGTCTGATGTTTTGTGTTCTTATTGCTGCTGGGGTGCTGCTGCTTTCATTACACAAAATATGTAAACTTATATATTGTATTGATATTTCTTTCTTTCTTTTTTTTTTTTGAGACTAGGTCTCGCTATTTTTGCCCATGGAACTGCAGGCTCACGTTGCCCGGGGTACCACAGACTCAAGCAATCCCCAGCCTCATCTTCCCAGGTAGCTGGGATTACAGGTGTGCACCACCACGCCCAGCTATTTATTTTGGAACTAGGTCTCACTGTTTTTGCCACGAGCAGAACTCGAACCCCGATCCCTAGCCTGGGCCGCTTCATAGACTGAAGCTTACTGGCACAAACCACCATGCCCGGCCCTGCCTGGGTTTACATCTTAATAGTTTTTTTCTATACATCACACCAGGCTACACAGTTGACACTCTGAGTGATACAATCACTTGAAAGTATCTTCTCTCTGATTATGTCACCAGTTTGTCTCTGGTTTCTTTGCATGAAATCCTGAAGTTTTAAGGATTGCTTAATTTTTTTATTTAATGTATTTTCCCCCTAATACCTAAAACATTTACTGTAAATAAAAGTTGTAACCTGAAAGGAGTGTTTACAGTCTGGCTTCCTTCCCTCCCATTTGTAGCAGTTTCTGGATTATTCAAATGTTTCATTTTTGCTAATAAAAGCACATTGGTATGTTTCTGTTTCCCTTCCTCTCTCAAAAGATGAGTTCATTACACTCTTCTGTTCCTTCATTTTTATTTACTAGTCTAGAGGTCACTTAATGAAAGCTTTTTTCTATTGTTGCAGTTTTTCTCCTAATGGGCATGTAGCTTGTTTACAGTATATTAGGTTGCTGACCTGGCATGGTGGTGCATGCCTGTAAGCGGCAACCTAGGAAGCTGTGGCAGGGACCAGGGATTGTGGTTTGAATGCTGCTTGGGACAACTTAGTGAGACCTAGTTCCAAAAAAATAGCTGGGCGTGGTGGCATGCACCTGTAATCCCAGCTACCTGGGAAACTGATACTGGGGATTGCTTGAGGCTGTGGTATCCTAGGCAATGTGAGCCTGCAGTTCCACTGGCAAAAATAGCAAGACCTAGTCTTAAAAAAAAGTGTGTGTGTATGTGTGTGTGTGTGTATATATATAGTATACTAGGTTGTAAATAACTGCTGTAGTGAATTGTTCTTGTGGATATGTTATATTCATACAGATATAGGTTTAAGATAGATCATTGGATAAAAGGTAAATAAAAGGATAATCACAAAATAAGTCACATTTAAAAAAAGTAAATTTGATTATATCACCTATTCACTTCAAACTCTCAATTGCATAACAGTTGCCTTAAGGGCGAGTGTGGGAGAGTATGTGACTGATTACCCCCCTCCCGCCCCCACCCCAGTCCCCCTGGAAGGTTTCCCTGTCTGGGGTTGAGTTTTGTTTTTTTTTGTTTTTTTTTTTTTTGCGGATTACAGGTGTGCGCCACCACACCCAGCTATTTTTTTAGGACTAGGTCTCACTGTTTTTGCCCAAAGTGGGACTCAAACCGTGATCCCTAGCCCCAGCCGCTTCATAGGCTGAAGCTTACAAGTCACCATGTCCGGCTTTAGGGTTAACTTTTGCCTGTGCCCTAAGCTGCTAAGATAGTCTCTGATCACTGGAGTAAGTGATTTGGAAAAATGAATGCGCAAACAAATACAAATGATTATAGAACATCAGTGTTTCTGTTCTTTGTTTAGAAGTTTGGTCATGTTTTGTGACCAAAAATATAGGAACTGAACATATGTTTCTGTCAATTAGCCTATGGTCACATTGGATTTGTTTATGTCTTTTGCTTAATGTCCAACCTATGTGGACAGTGAAAAGTGAGGACTTTGCATTGAGTTTTCTTTTTTTTGAGACTAGGTTTCACTATTTTTGCCCGTGGAACCGCAGGCTCTCGTTGCCCGGGGTACCATGGACTCAAGCAGCCTCAGCTTCCCAGGTAGCTGGGATGACAGGCACGCACCACCACGCCCAGCTATTTTTTTGGAACTAGGTCTCGCTACGGGCCCCAGGCGGGACTCGAACCGCGATCCCTAGCCCCGGCCGCTTCATAGGCTGAAGCTTACAAGCACGAGCCACCATGCCCGGCCCAGCTTTTCTTTTCTTAAGTTTTTTAATATTTCCTTGACTTCCCTGAAGTCAAGTTCTACTTAAAACTTCACTCTTCCCAGGTGCTTGTCAAAGTCATTGTTAATATTTTTTTTTTTTTTTCACAAATAGACTGTGAGCTTCATGAATGAAAATGTAGACTAGTTCCATTCTTGTCCTTAATTACCTCTCTAATAGTTAACTCAGTTCCTGTGTGGTGAATGTTCAGACTTCTCAGGGCAGGAGGTAGGTGCCCAATGAACAGCTGGAGACAGGCAGTTAAGTGACAGTCTCCTATACAGAGGAGGTGGTCAGACTGGTTCTTTAGGGATATGAGTTAACACCCGTGCTGGGCTGACTAAGCATCTAGATAAGACTGTTTGTTGTCTTTGAACCTGTTGCTGGAGGCATCAAGGCTTGCCATCTATAGGGCAGGCCTATTGTTTTTTATTTATTTTTTTAATTTTAATTTTATTTATTTATTTATTTAATTTTTTTGAGACTAGGTCTTGCTGTTTTTGCCCATGGAACCACAGGCTCTCGTTGCCCAGGGTACTACAGACTCAAGCATTCCCCAGCCTTAGCTTCTCAGGTAGCTGGGATTACAGGTGTGCGCCACCACGCCCAGCTATATTTTTTTGGAACTAGGTCTCACTCCGTGCCCCAGGCGGGACTCGAACCGTGATCCCTAGCCCCGGCCGCTTAATAGGCTGAAGCTTACAGGCACGAGCCACCATGCCCAGCCTTTTATTTTTATTTTTAATTTTGAGACTAGGTCTCGCTATTTTTGCCTGGGGTATCACAGACTCAAGCAGTCCCCAGCCTCAGCTTCCCAGGTAGCTGGGATTACAGGCGCATGTCACCATGCCCAGCTATTTTTTTGGAACTAGGTCTCGCTATGTTGCCCCGAGCGGGACTCAAACCGCCATCCTTAGCCCCAGCAGCTTCATAGGCTGAAGCTTATAGGTACGAGCAACAGTGCCCGACCCAAAAGCTGTTAAGGAGGTTTGTGTTTTTTTTTTTTTTTTTTTTTTTTTTTGAGACTAGGTATCGCTATTTTTGCCGGTAGAACCGCGGGTTCATGTTGCCTGGGCTACCACAGACTCAAACAGTCCCCAGCCTCAGCTTCTCAGGTAGCTGGGATTACAGGTACGCACCACCACGCCCAGCTATGTTTTTTTGGGAATCTTGCATGATACCACTACACCAGCGGCGCCGCCTAGCTATGTTTTTTTGGAACTAGGTCTCACTACGTGCCCCCGGTGGGACTCGAACTGCGATCCCTAGCCCTCGCCGCTTCATAGACTGAAGTTTGCAGGCATGAGCCACCGTGCCTGACTAGGGCAGGCCTTTTAGAAAGAAAATATGGATGTGAAGTGGAGAACAAAATCAAGTTGGTCATTGTAGTGGGGCAGATTGCAGCCTCTCAGGTCTGTTGCTTCGTTGTGGTTGTATGGGAGTTATGCAGGACTGTGCCAGACACCCTCTGTTGGCCCAGCAGACAAAATGCTTATAGAGACTGGGAATGTCGAGTAGTGTAGTAGGTATGGCAGATACCATGCCTCTGGGAGGTGGAGGTGATATCCCAGTTGCAGACTACCATGTATTTCCTTTCATTTGCACCCTCAGCCTGGTGCCTCTGTGTTTTGCCCAGAAATGGCCAGAAGAGGAACTTGAGTCTAGTTCAGCCCAGCCAGTTTAAAAATGTACCCAGCAAGAGGTTGAGCTCAGAGTGGTCTTTTCTATTTTTTTTGGAGACTAGGTCTTACTTTGTTGCCCAGGGAACTGCAGACTCATGTTGCTCAGGGTACCATGGACTCAAGTGATCCCAGCCTCAGCCTCCCAGGTAACTAGGATTACAGGCATGCGCCATCATGCCCAGCTATTTTTTTGAGACTGTCCCGTTATGTTGCCTTGGGCAGGTCTCGAACCCATGAACTCAAGCAATTCCTAGCCTCAGCCTCACTTAGGCTGCAATTAAAAGCATGTGCCACTCCTGCTGGGCACGGTGGCGCATGCCTGTAAGCTTCAGCCTATGAAGTGGCTGGAGCTAGGGATCGCGGTCGGAGTCCTGCTTGGGGTAACACAGTGAGACCTAATCCCAAAAAATAGCTGGGCGTGGTGGTGTGCGCCTGTAATCCCAGCTATCTGGGAAGCTGAGACTGGGGATTGCTTGAGTCCATGGCACCCCAGGCAACGTGAATCTGCAGTTCCATGGATAAAAATAGCGAGACCTAGTCTCAAAAAAAAAAACATGTACCACCATGCCCAACCTGAGCTCAGAGTGTTAAACTCCCAGCTCAGAGGTCCCATATATAGGGCCTGAAAGTTCCCATGACTGCCTGCAAAGAACAGTATAAATTGAATTCCCAATTTGTAAATGAGAGCACTGGTAAAGAATGGATTCTGGAAAACTCCATTAGGGGTATATTCAGAGTTCCATTAAGCTGGAGACTTTGACCCCTTGAGTTCTGCTGCCCCTTGACAGAAGCAGGAGCCTTTTCCAAAACATCATCTAGCTGAGGATCTTTATCCGCCTGAAACTATGGTTGGCCTCCCCTAGGAGAGTTCCAGTAGGTTCAGTGGGTGAGGTGCAAAGTGTGATCATGAGGTGTGCTGCACTCCAGAAGATCATATGGCTTGCTGCTGCAGGCACACCTTGGAGATAACTGGGGCTTGGCCCCAGACATTGCACTAAAGCTAATAATATCTCAGCCAGGCATGTCACAGTAGGATTTCTTTGCTTCCCAGTGCATATAAAAGTTACATTTACATTGTAGTCTATTAAGTGTGCAATAGTATTTTCTAAAAGCCCCATCATGTTTACCCTAATGAGACAGAGACATGAAGTGAGTATATGTGATTGGAAAAGTGGTGTTGACAGATTTGCTCAATGCAGGGTTGCTATAAACCTGCAGTTCATGAGCAGTGTGCTTATCTGTAGTGTGACAGCTGGAAGAGGATAAAACATGGTGTGTCTGCATATAGATAGGAACCTGGGAAGTGTTTGTGGGGATGTATGTTGAGGTTGTGGGAACATTGTGGGAGGAAAAGAAAGTTACATCAGGCTGGATTTATTGGTATAGACCCAGTAAGCAGAGTTGTGCTTGATTGCAGCCTGAAAGAGATCAAATGATGACCTGGGCCAAATGAAGTCTCGGTATTGGAGCAGCATTGGAAGCTGCAGAGCAAGGTCTCATAGACTCAAGGACGCTCAAACCCCCAGGAACTTGGTGCTGGAGGGGCTCTGTTATAAAATACCTGCTTACCGACCTGGAAGTATGAGACCTCATTCCATACCTCATTGCTATGAGAAACTTGGAGTGAACACCAGCATCCATAAGCATCCTGCTCTGTGGGTCAGAAATCACAGGGGACTACTTACTGCATTGAACAGGGATCCCACTTGTAGTGGGGATTTTGGGTCAGGATAGCAGCTCTGAATAGCCTTTGTTAAGAATAACCATTAGTTATAACTACTGGTCATTCATACCCCTCCCCCTTCTTTGGTTTTCTGTGATCCTGTTGCATAAATATATACAGCCAGACACTGCGATGCGTGCCTGCCAGCCTATGGAGCGCAGCTGGGACTCCGGGGTTCGCAGTTTGAGTCCTGCCCAGAGCAATGAGCGAGACCTAGTTCCAAAAAAATAGCTATATGAACTATATAAGCAATATAAACGTTTTTCCGTTAAAATGACTTTGTGAAAGACAAAAGTAATTCTATGTGTTTCATAGGATTTTATTGATAATTACTCTTCACAGCTTTTAAAATATTGATTCTTAAAAATATTGATTCTTTTTATCTTTTTGAGACTAGGTCTTGCTAATTTTGCCCGGGGTACCACAGACTCAAGCAGTCCCCAGCTTCAGCTTCCCAGGTAGCTGGATTACAGGTGCATGCCACCACGCCCAGCTATTTTTTGCAACTAGGTCTTGCTACGGGCCCCAGGTGGAACTTGAATGGTGATCCCTAGCCCCAGCCGCTTCATAGGCTGAAGCTTGCAGGCACGAGCCACCATGCCCGGCCTCAAAATATTGATTCTTTTTTTTTTTTTTTTTGAGACAAGGTCTCGCTATTTTTGCCCGTGGAACCGCAGGCTCTTGTTGCCTGGGGGGGGCCACAGACTCAAGCAATTCCCAACCTCAGCTTCCAAGGTAGCTGGGATTATAGGCACGTGCTACCACACCCAGCTATTTTTTTGAACTAGGTCTCCCTACTCCCTACAGGCCCTGAGCAGGACTCGAACCGTGATCCCTAGCCCTGGCTGCTTCATAGGCTGAAGCTTACAGGCACGAGCCACCGTGCCCGGCTTCAAAATATTGATTCTTAAGGAATAAATACTCTTAAAGAATATTGATTCTTCATAGCTTTTAAAATACTGATTCTACTAAAATATGTAGTCTTTATTTCTTGAGACTAGGTCTTGCTATTTTTGCCCATGGAACTATAGGCTCATGTTGCCCAGAGTACCACAGACTCAAGCAGTCCCCAGCTTCAGCTTCCCAGGTAGCTAGGATTACAGGTGCATGCCACCATGCCCAGCTAATTTTTTGGAACTAGGTCTCTCTACATTGCCCAGGGCAGGACTCGAACCGCGATCTCTGGTCCCCGCCTTGGCTTCCTAGGCTGCCGCTTACAGGCACACGCCACTTTGCCTGGCAGTATGTAGTGTGTAACGTATGTCATTGATGTGACTTCAGTTACAGAGCCTATTTGAAAGGTGACTTCACTGCTTTACACAGTTTAATTTGTATGTACTCTGACAAAGCAGTTCCAAGCAGTCAAGACTATACTGTATTACATTTGCACATATATAATCTATATTTGTTGAAGTTATTAATTGTTGTGATTTGTGGGATAGTAAAAAATTGTCAACACCTGTCCCATATACAGGGTAAAATGAGTGCTCTTCATACATTTGACTGCTCAAATGAAAAACAGGTTGATAGGGAAAAGTTTTCACTACTGTGTGGAAAATATATTTAGTAAGAGAAGTTCTAGGACTGTTTTGAGGCCTAAATATGTTGATGTTTGTATGAATTTATACTACATTATGTAGCACAGAAAGATGCATTACATCCACAGTAGTCTTTGAACAGTGATCACCTTTGCTGGGAGGAGACTCATGGAGCAGTGGGGAGAGTGTGTGTGTGTTAGGTTGTAATTGTCTCTTGGCTTAATCTGAGTTTGTGAAAACAAATTTCCATTTGATTTGAGGACTGCTGTCTTCTCGGAATCTTGCTTTATAATTTCTTTGTGTGTGTGAAATTGGTCAAATTCTTTAGTAGTTATGAACCCTCATTGGTGACAAACCAACTGTGTAACTGTCATTCATTTCATATTACATTTGATTTAGCCAAAAAGCTGAGGAGCGGTTTTTACCGTTCATTTCATAATGAATTTCAGTCTCTTCACCTATAGTTAAGATTTATTTATATATTATTACATAACTCTTTATTTTCCTCTTGAAAAATGTTGAATTGTTTCCACGGTGAGACTTTTGGATCAGATCTCTGGAAATAGAAAACATCAAGTTGAGATTAGATATAGATTTTCTGGGGGAACTATGGGAGGTGTACAAATCTGATGTGTGGGAGGAGGAAGAGATGGAGGAAATGTCTGTTCGGTGAAGTCTGAATTAAGTCATTTTTAAGAAAGTGTGAGCCATACCAGAGAGGGGTTGCCCAGTCAAAGCTGGACAGAGAAGTCCCTGGTCATAGAGGAATAGGCCTTTTGTAGCAGCTTGCTATGGCCAGGCATTGGCTAGAAAGAGCCTGTTGAATGTGGAGCAGGGGACACAGAACAATGGTTCTGCTGTCACTTGAGCTCTGGATGTTGTGGTCATCCAGGAGACACATTGTCATGGCCCTTGTGGGGATTGTTTGAGTGGGGCATTCAGGTACTAGTTTTCTTTTCTTTTCTTTTTTTTGAGATTTGGTCTCAGGGAACTGCAGGTTTACATTGCCCGTGGTACCATGGGCTCGACTGATCCCCAGCCTCAGCTTCCCAAATAGCTGGGATTACAGGTACACCACCACGCCCAGCTATTTTTTGAGACTAGGTCTCACTATGTTGCCCTGGGTGGGTCTTGAGCTCCCAGACTCAAGCGATTCCTAGCCTTGGCCTTGCTTTGTAGGCTGCTACTAAAGGCATGTGCCACTGTGCCCATCTTTTTTGAGACTAGGTCTTGCTATTTTTGCCCATGAAACTGCAGGCTCCTGTTGCCCGTGGTACCACAGACTCAAGAAATCCCCAGCCTCAGCTTCCCAGGTAGCTGGGATTATAGTTGCACGCCACCATGCCCAGCTATATATTTTTTGGAACTAGGTTTTACTATATATCCCCGGTGGGACTCAAACCACAATCCCTGTCCCTGGCCGCGACTTCCTAGGCTGCTGCTTACAGGCATGTGCCACCATGCCCGGCCTCTGTCTTTTGATTTCTTTCATTCATTCATTCATTCATTCATTCATTCATTCATTCATTCATTCATTCATTCATTCATTCATTCATTCATTCATTCACTCATTCACTCACTCACTCATTCACTCATTCACTCATTCACTCATTCACTCACTCATTCATATTTTTGAGACTAGGTCTCGCCATTTGCCCATGGAAACGCAGGTTCATGTTGCCCGGGGTGTCACAGACTCAAGCTTCCCAGGTAGCTGGGATTACATGTTTGTGCCACCACACCCAGCTATATTTTGGGACTAGGTCTCGCTGTGTTGCCCTGAGCGGGACTTGAACTGTGATCCCTAGCCCCAGCCACTTCATAGCCTGAAGCTTACAGGCACGAGCTTACCGTGCCTGGTTTGGTCTTTTGATTTTAGTCATTTCAGTGGGTATTGTGGTAGTATCCACTCTGGCTCCTGCCCACTCTGTGACATGTGACCACTTAATTACCTTGGCCTATGAAAGGTGAATGGTACAGACTTGTCTATGACTCTTAAAAGTAGTGGTGAGACTTGCTACATCTCCTTCCTCCTGCCAGCAGTCAGAGTTTCCAGAGGGAGCTTCCTGCAGTGCAGGTGTTTTTCACTGTTCTGTGGTTAGCAGAGCAAAGGAAGGGAGAAGGGGAGAATAGGGAAAAGGAGTAGAGTGAAGAGTAGGGGTTTGTAACCATAGTTTTACTTATTAATCTGACAGATAAATGCTTTGTGTTAAAAAAAACACTTCACACAGAAGTTTCTCATTTTACTGTGTTTCACTCATGGTGCTTCACGTACCTTTATTTTGTAAACTGAAAGTCTGGCAGCTTGAGCCAAAGTTATTGCTGCCATATTGCCATGTTTTCACCACCTTGGTTTTTGCTTGCCTTTGTATAAAGCCAAAGAGACATTGATTACTACGACAGCCTTAAAGCAGACTCTGGGATGTACCAGCAGTATGACCTTTGCAACCAAATCCAGCCAGTGGAACTTCATCATTTTCCACAATAAAATTCAAACAACCATCATTGGGTACAAAGGCTATGGTTTTCCCTGTTCTTGATGAGCTGGACTCTGACACACCGGCAGAAACTGGCTGCGTGGGTTCAACTACTTTTTCCAGCACAGTTACCTTTGCACGGGGAGTTTCTCCAAAGGGGTTGGCCTTTTGTGCCTAAGTGGGCTTTTGTGTGCTGTTTCTTTTTCCCTTTTTTTTTTTTTTTGAGACTATGTCTCGCTATTTTTGCCCGTGGAACCAGGATCATGTTGCCCAGGGTACCACAGACTCGAGCAATCCCAGCCTCAGCTTCCCAAGTAGCTGGGATTACAGGTGTGCACCACCACACCCAACTATTTTTTTTTTGGACTAGGTCTCACTATGTGTCCCTGGCGGGACTTGAACTGCAGATTGCTGGCCCTGGCCGTGGCTTCCTAGGCTGCCAACTGCAGGCATGCGCCACCATGCCCAGTCTTTTTTTTCTGTTGTTGAGACTATGTCTCGCTATTTTTGCCTGTGGAACTGCAGGCTCATGTTGCCTGGGGTACCACAGACTCAAGCAGTCCCCAGCCTCAGCTTCCCAGGTAGCTGGGATTACAGACGCATGTCACCACGCCCAGCTAGTTTTTGGGACTAGGTCTCGCTGTGTTGCCCCAAGTGGGACTTGAACCGCGATCCTTAGCTCCAGCCGCTTCATAGGCTGAAGCTTACAGGCACGAGCCATCGTGCCTGGCTAGGTCTCTCTTATTTTTGCCCATGAAACTGCAGGCTCACGTTGCCTGGGGTACCACCACGGACTCAAGCAATCCACAGCTTCAGTTTCCCAGGTAGCTGGGATTACAGTTGCACGCTACCACGCCCAGCTATTTTTTAGGAACTAGGTTTCGCTATGTGTCCCCTGTGGGACTTGAACTGCCATCCCTGGCTCCAGCTGCGGCTTCCTAGGCTTTCGCTTACAGGCGTGTGCCACCATGTCCAGCCATCGTGTGCTGTTTCTTATGCTACTTTATCATTCAGTTTTCTGGTAGTACGAAGACTGAAACTCTTGCCCATTCTGCTGGAGCCAAGGGTCAAGGCAAAAGAGAGAAAAGTGGCACTTAAGCCTCTTTTTCCCAACCACATGTACTCACTGTGTGTTTGTGACACAGCTTGGTAATTCTCACATTGTTTTAGACATCCTATCTCCTATGGTGATTTGTGATCAGTTACTGATATAATTGTTCTGGAGTGCCACAGAATATGCCCATATGAGATAGTGGATTTAGTAGATAAATGTGTTGTGTCTGCTGACTGCTCCACTGACCATCTGTTACCCATTTCTCTCCCTCTTCTTGGGACTCCCTATTCTTGGAGACAAAACTGTTGAAATTAGATCCTTTAACCCTTTAGTGACCTCTAAGTGTTGATGCAATAGAACAGTGAAAGAAGAGGAGCGACATGTCTCACTGTAAATCAAAGCTAGAATGATTAAACTTAGTGAGGAGGGCATGTAAGTAGAGAGCCTACATAGAATTTAAAAAAAATTAAGCTTCAAAAAAAAAAAATTAAGCTTCTTGTCCCAAACAGCCAAGTTGTAAATACACAGGAAAAGTTCTTGAAGGATATTAAAAGTGGTACATGAGGGATATTAAAAATGAATACGTGAATGATAAGAAAGCAGAACAGCCTTATTACTGATTAGGAGAAAGTTTTAGTGGTTGGGATAGAAAGTCAAATCAGCCACAACATTCCTTTAAACCAAAGCCTAATCCTGAGCAAAGTCCTAACTTCAGTTCTAAGAAGACTGAGAGGTGAGGAAACTGCAGAAAGGTTTGAAGCTAGCAGAGTGTGGTTCACGAGATTTTAGGTAAGGAAGCCATCGCATAACATAAAGGTGCAAGGTGAAGTGTCAGGTTATTCAGAATCTAAAGATCATTCAGCTGCGGTGGCATGCGGCTTTAATCCCAAGCCTAGGATGGAGGCTGAGACTGGGAATTGCTTGAGTCCGCAGGTTTGAGACCTGCCTGGAGCAGCATAGGGAGACCTACTCTCAAAATGTAGCTGGGCTTGGTGGCGCATGTCTGTAATCCCAGCTAACCGGGAAACTGAAGCTGGAGATCACTTGAGTCTGTGGTACCCCAGGCAGTGTGAGCCTGCGGTTCCCCAGGCAAATACCTAGCGAGACCTAGTCTCAAAAGAAAAAAATTTGGAGCGGGGCGTGGTGGTGCGCACCTGTTATCCAAGCTGTGGGAGGCAAGAGGCTTGGGATCGCTTGAGTTCGCACATTTGAGACTAACCAGGACAACATAGTGAGACCTGGTCTTGAAAAAGCAGCTGGGTCCCGTAGTGGGTGCCTGTAATCCCAGCTACTTCAGAGGCTGAGGCTGGGGATCGCTTGAGTCTGGTACCCCGGCAACATAGTGAGACCTAGTATCAAAAAAAATTTTTTTTTTGTAATGCTGTAGCTGCCATAGATTCCTCTGATGGATTTGGGCAAAGTCAATTGAAAATCTCCTGGAGAGGAGTCACCATTCTAGATCCATTAAAAACATTTGCGATTCTAGGAAGGAGGTGAAAATATCAGCATTAACAGACCTTTGAAAGATATTGATTCCAACACTCATGGGTCACTGATTTATTCAAAGCTGGTAATTGCACATATGCAATAGGAAGGGAACTAGAAGTAGAGTCTGAAGGTATGACCGAATCCTGCAGTCTCCTGATAAAACTTTTCAGCAGTAGTAGTTGCTTCATACAGATAAACAAGCAAAGTGGTTTCTTGAGATGGAATTTACATGTAAAGATCCTGTGAACCTTGTTGAAATGACAACAAAGGACTTAGAATATCACATAAACTTGGTTGATAAAGCAGCTCCTGGGCTTGAGAAGATTGTCTGAAGATTGACTCTTTCAAAGTTCAGTGGGTAAAATGTTACCAAACAACATCACATACAGAGGAACATCTGTCCTGAGTCATCCCACTTGGCAGCCTTTTTTGTCTTATTTTAAGAAATTATTTGAGAAATTACCAGAGCCACCCCAACCTTCAGCGGCACCATCCTGATCAATTGACAGCAATCACCCTTGAGGCAAAATGTTCCTCCATCAAAAAGTTTATGACTTGCTGAACGGCTCAGATATGGTTAGCCTTTTTTTCTCCTATCCAAGTACTAACCAGGTCTGACCCTGCTTAGCTTCCGAGATCAGACGAGATTGGGCGTGTTCAGGGTGGTATGGCCGTAGATGGTTAGCCTTTTTTTCTAATAAAGATTAGATCTGGCTGTTTTTGCCCGTGGAACCGCAGGCTCAAGAAATCCCCAGCCTCAGCTTCCCAGGTAGTTGGGATTACAGATGCGTGCCACCATGCCCAAATACTTTTTTGGAACTAGGTCTCGCTTTGTGTCCCCGGTGGGACTTGAACCACAATTCCTGGTCCCCGCCATGGCTTCCTAGGCTCCCGCTTACAGGCATGCACCATCGTGCCTGGCTTGGTTAGCATTTTTTTAGTAATGAAGTGTTGTTAAATTATGGTTAAGTAATTTTTTCCTCATGACTAATACATTCATCTTTATTTTGCTTTCCGTGTAGACAAAGCAATCTACATTTTGATATATTTTAGGCATAATGATGACCTGTAAACAAGGAGATACAGACTCTTTGTTCAGTTCCTGAAATGGTTATAAACCGTAAATTTGATCCATTTGAAAATACAGGAGATACGACTTGAACTGCTTGGAGAATAACTCATTATCATTATAATTCCAGGTTTTCCTCTATTAATATGAAGATTAGATGCTTATGGTTAAGTACTTTTTTAAAGACAATGATAGCACACATTTAATAGACTACTGTGTAATGTAAGTCAATATATGCACTGAGATCAAAAGTCACATGACTTGTTTTTTTGCAGTATATGCTCTGTTGTGGTGATATGGGATCAGATCCTCAGTATTTGAGGTATTTATTTTTTTAAATTATGTTTGAGTTACTGTTGGCTTACGGTGCTGTATTATGTATTAGAGGTTAGAGGGCCACACCTTGACAAATATGTATTATTGTATCATACTCACTACCAAAGCCCCAATAAATCCGCCACCATAGTCCATTGCACTCCCTACCCCCTTTGTTCCTACCCCTTATAGTTCTTTTCTAGATGTCTGAATATTGGTAACCTCAGTTATGTGTTTTTTATTATAAATTGTTTATGTATATATTTCACTTCATTTTAATCTCCAGGGGTCACCCACCACCTCCCCTCTCTGACCACTCCGGCTGGTCCCCACCCTCCCGTTGTGTACTTTCTTTTGGTTGTCCATATATTAGTGAAACCATTTGGTTTCTGTCCTTTTCTTCCTGACTCGTTTCTGCTAGTATGATTTGTTCTAGGTACATCCATGTTATCATAAAATCGTCAAATTTGGCCGGGCATGGTGGCTTGTGCCTGTAAGCTTCAGCCTATGAAGCGGCTCGGGCTAGGGATCGCTGTTCGAGTCCCGCCTGGGGCCCCGTAGTGAGACCTGGTTCCAAAAAAAAAAAAATAGGCGTGGTAGCGCACGCCTGTAATCCCAGCTACCTGGGAAGCTGAGACTGGGGATTGCTTGAGTTTGTGGTACCCCCGGCAACATGAGCCTGTGGTTTCATGGGCAAAAATAGCGAGACCTAGTCTCCCCCCCCCAAAAAAAAAATTGTCAAATTTGTCACTTTTAATTGATGAGTAATATTCCATTGTGTATATGTACCACATCTTTTTCATCCAGTCATCTGTTTTGGGACATTTGGGTTGTTTCCATGTCCTTGCAATTATAAACAGTGCTGCAGTAAACATCTGCACACAGGTATCCTTTTGTACCCACATTTTTGTACCCACATTTTGTACCTTTGGGAAGATTCCCAGAAGAGTAATTGCTGGATCGAATGGTAGTTCCATTTTCATTAGTTTGAAGGTCCTCCACACTGCTTTCCATAGTGGCTGTACCAGTTTACATTCCCACCAGCAGTTTAAGAGTGTTCCTTTCTCTCCACATCCATGCCAGCACTTGTTGCCTGTTTGTTTGTTGTGGGCTATTCTTACTGGTGTAAGATGGTATCTCATTGTGGTTTTGATTTGTATTTCCCTGATTGCCAGTGATGTTGAGCAATTTTTCATGTGCCTCCTGTTGGCCATTTGTATTTCCTCTTTGGAGAAGTGTCTTTTTAGTCCCCCCCCCCTTTTTTTTTTTTGAGACTAGGTCTTGCTATTTTTGCTCGTGGAGCTGCAAGCTCACATTGCCCGGGGCTCCACAGACACAAGTGATCCTCAGCCTCAGCTTCCTAGGTAGCTGGGATTACAGGCGCGGACCACCACACCCTGCTATTTTTTGGAACTAGGTGCCTGGCGGAACTCGAACCATGATCCCTAGCCCCGGCCGCTTCATAGGCTGAAGCTTACAGGCACAGGCCACCATGCCCGGCTTGGATCTGCGTTATTAAACCCTTATCACGTGTGGAGGGCAAAATTTTTTTCCCATTTGGTTGGGCTTCTTTTAGTTTTTTCTGTTGTCTCTTTTGCTGTACAGAAGTTTTTTAGTTTGATGTATGTAGTCCCATCTGTTTATGTTTTCCTTCAGTTTTTTTGCTGTCTGCACATGTTTCCAAAAAGGGATTTCTGAATTGTAATTCATGGAGGGCTTTGCCCAGGTTTTCCTCTATGAGTGTTATGGTTTCAGGATTGACATCTAAGTCTTTTATCCATTTTGAGTTGGTTTTTGTACATGGTGTGAGGTTGTTGTCTTGGTCCATTTTTTGCAGATCTTAGTCCAATTTTCCCAGCATATTTTATTGAGGCTAGCTTTGTTCTAAGTTAAGTTTTTCCCTCATTTGTCAAAGATTAGTTGAATAAAAATGTGTGGTTTTATTTCCGGGCTCTCAATTCTGTTCCATTGGTCTGATTGTCTGTTGTTGTACCAGTACCATGCTGTTTTAATTATTATGGTTTTGTAGTATAACTTGAAGTCTGGAATAGTTAGGCCTCCATTCTCTCTTTCTTTGACCAGGAGGTTTTTTGATATTCAAGGTCTTCTGTTATTCTATATGCATTTCTGTAATTTTTGTTCTATCTCTTTAAAGAATGTCATTGGAATTTTTATAGGGATTGCATTGAATCTGTAGATTGCTTTTGATAGGGTGGCCATTTTGACAATGTTAATTCTTCCAACCCATGAGGAAGGAATGTCTTTCCATTTCCTTATGTCTTCTCTCTCTTTTAGCAGTTTTTAAAATTTTCTTAGTTAAGTATTTTTTTTTTTTTTTTTTTTTTTTTTTTTTTTTTTGAGACTAGGTCTTGTTATTTTTGCCTGTGGAACCGCAGGCTCTCGTTGCCCCGGGGTACCACAGACTCAAGCAATCCCCAGCCTCAGCTTCCCAGGTAGCTGGGGATTACAGGCACGCACCAACACGCCCAGCTATTTTTTTAGAGCTAGGTCTTGCTACAGGCCCTAGGTGGGACTCGAACCGTGATCCCTAGCCCCGGCCGCTTCATAGGCTGAAGCTTACAGA
>PVHY01024070.1:0-13278 GCA_004024945.1 Uropsilus gracilis
CGCAGGCTCCCATTGCTCGGGGTACCACAGACTCAAGCAATCCCCAGCCTCAGCTTCCCAGGTAACTGGGATTACAGGCGCACACCACCATGCCCAGCTATTTTTTGGAACTAGGTCTTGCTATGTTGCCCCAAGCAGGAGTTGAACCCCGATCCCTAGCCCCAGCCACTTCATAGGCTGAAGCTTACAGGCACAAGCCACCGTGCCTGGCCCTTCTCTGTTCTAGAGAATTTCTAGGGCTCTTGAAAGTCCTAGAAATCTTAAGTTCCACCATTTTTAGGAACCCTAAAATGAATATTTCAGCTACTGCAAGCCCTCTTTCCCCTTTATCTTCAAATTCAGCGAGGAAGAAAAGCCTAGTTCCATGACCCCAATACTTTGGGCTAAGCCTGTGGTTGTGTTCAGCCTGCTGGGAAGAATACAGGCCAACAAGAGCGGAGCTCCCAAACATCTCATCCCACCTTCCCAGCAAGCCTTGCTGGGACTTGATGGGGACTTTGGAACTCAGAGGTGGAGTCCTGTGTCCCAGGTCATGCAGTCCTGACAACACCATAAGGACATGTCCCCAGACCCCCCCTGACTCTTTGCACTCTTAACCATCAGTCTGTTACCCAAGGACTCTACCTCCACTTTCAAGGAGCTGTTAGACCAAGCAAGGAAGTGAGAATACCTTAAGCAAATTAAATCTGAGAGGAGGTAAGAATAATTTAAGCAAATTAAACCTGAGAAAAATGCCCACACCCCTCTCCGCCCAACCAAATTAATGTGCTTCACAACTCCCCAGAAAGCTAGCAGCTCACAGTAAGTTACAGACTTGTTCCAGCAGCTGGTAATAAAGCTGATGAAAGAGGGGAAATAGCAAAAGTCTCTAAATACTTGTGATGTCTCAAGCCAGCCAACTATAAAAGGTGAGACTGGCAACCACAGAATTTTAAACGCTAAACAAGTTCTGCCTATTCCTGGGGGATGACCCTGCTGTGAAAACCCAGAGAACATCCTGTCCTCACCCACCCCAGGGAGAGACAAGGAGGAAAGCTGTGGTTTGTTGCAGTAAAACTGAAGTGTGCTGAAATGCATGGGGGTCAGTATCCTGTTGGGCTGAGAGACTCCTGCAGAACTGGCTTCAGAACCAAGCCAGGCATGGTGGTGCATGCCTGTAACCTTCAGCCTATGAAGCGGCTGGGGCTAGGGATCGCGGTTCGAGTCCTGCTCAGGGCAACACAGTGAGACCTACTCCACAAAAATAGCTGGGCATGGTGGGCACACCTGTAATTCCAGCTACCTGGGAAGCTGAGGCTGGGGAATGTTTGAGTCCGTGGTACCCTGGGCAACATGAGCCTGCGGTTCCATGGACAAAAACAACAAGACCTAGTCTCAAAAAACTTCAGAACTTCAGAACCTTCCTCAGTACCAGCTACCCCATGTGCAGTGCCAACCCTCTCACAGTGGATTTTGTTCTTCTAATGAGTGCTTTCCTCTGTGGCCCTCCCCACCCCTGCCTTGCATAGGTGGTCATCATGCTACCCCTTGAGGACCTGGACAGAACAAAAAAGTGGAGGAAGATTGGATTAGCTCTGTCTGCTTACAGCTGGGATTTCACTCTTCTATCTTCCTTCTCACTTCATTCTCTTCTCCCCATCCTCCCTTCTTCCATCCTCACTCTCTGAAGTGAAAAAGAGTCTTTTGGTAAGAGAGCAGGTAATTTTATGGAAGGCTGTAACCCTCATGGTTTTGGTTTTTTGTTTTGTTTTGTTTTGTTTTGTTTTGCTTGTTTGATTTTTTTTGTTTATTTGTTTGTCTAGGTCTTGCTATGTTGCCCAGGGTAGTCTTAAACCCTGTGGACTCAAGCGATACCTGGCCTCTGCCTCCCAGCACTGGGATTACAGGCACCCGCCACCGCTCCTGGCTTGTAACCCTCAAGTTTCTAATCCACATCATCATTGGGGTAGGGTTGTGTGCTGCCATCATACTGGCTCCTGTCAGGAACCCAAAAGCATCAGACATGGCCCATGTCCGACCTTGATCCCATAAGGAAAGTTAACATACCCTAACACTATAGAATCCTTAAAGCCACTCTAGACCATGCAGAAGACCCAGTAGAAGGCAGTTTCCACTTCTTTGATGCCTGTAATTTGTGCTTGATGCCAAAGAATAGAGCTTCACACAGACTGGGTGGAAGGCTTGTTGGAGGAATAGTGTTCTAGTCAGACTCTTCACATAAGGGAGGACTATCAGGAGCAGAAGACAGTGCTCGGGAGAAAATATGGTCAGGACTAATCTGGGTGTGGCCCTGGAGTATGTGTGACCCATCACTAGCTCCTTGGTTACTTCAGTCTGGACTTGGTCAGATTCTGAATTTGATTAAGAAACAGTCTTCTTCCTCCCAAATAGCCATACCTTGTAACTCTGTAGTAACTGGGTTTCTTTCGCATGTGACAGAGACTCAACACAAACTAAATCAGAAAGGGGTTTGGCCAGGCACGGTGGCTCGTGCCTGTAAGCTTCAGCCTATGAAGCGGCCGGGGCTAGGGATCATGGTTCAAGTCCCGCCTGGGGCCCGTAGCGAGACCTAGTCCAAAAAAATAGCTGGGCGTTGTGGCGTGTGCCTGTAATCCCAGCTACCTGGGAAACTGAGGCTAGGGATTGCTTGAGTCTGTGGCACCCTGGGCAACAAGAGCCTGCATTTCCACGGGCAAAAATAGCAAGACCTAGTCTCAAAAAAAAGAAAGAAAGAAAGGGGTTTTTCTCTTAGAACTGGGAGGCCCAGGGATGATTACAAATGGTTCGTTGCCAGGAAAGCTGGTGTACGGACAACAGCCATCTATAACAGAAGCAGGACAGAAGCAGAGTCAATAACTAGACAGACACCCAAGGAGATACCTTTTAGGAAAGGGACCTAGGAACAGCAGCCAGGTTGGGTTGGTCCACCCTCACACCCTGGTAAATTTATGAAGCGGATTTGGTGATGAGCAGAACAGCATTCCTGGTGCAGATCAGAATTCATTAAAAGGTTTGGGTGGCAGCTTCAGGACACTTTGTGTCACACTCAGGAAGAGCAAGATTTCGGAGCCTAAGGCTGCTCTGCAGCTTGTAGGGGTGGAGAGGAAATTTCTCCTTACCCTTTTAGCGAATTAAGAAACTATAAAACTAACAGTATACAGACTAGTAGGAGAAGAGAACAATTTAATCACATATATATGGAAAACCTACATGGATTCTAGAGCTGATGGTGTGAAATGACAGTGTATATCCTAAGGTGAGATATGGGGCAGGGGTCTGGGGCTCTATAATGAGATGTTTATCCTGCCATATAGATAGGTTTCTGTAGTAGAAATGTTATTGCTAAGAAAAATCCTAATTCTAAGTGATACTTCCAATTATTATTATTCTAGGTACTTACGAGAGTGGTAGAAGTTTGCCATGAACATGCACAGGACCTGGAGTGAACTTAGCTTGAAATAATCCAATACCACAGTGACACATTTTGGGACAATCTCTTCTTAAAAAAAAATTTTTTTTTTTTGAGACTAGGTCTTGCTATTTTGCCCGGGAAACTGCAGGTTTACGTTGCCCGGAGTACCACAGACTCAAGCGATTCCCAGCCTCAGCTGGGATTACAGGTGTGCACCACCACGCCCAGCTATTTTTTGGAACTAGGTCTCACTATGTTGCCCCAGGTGGGTCTCGAACCCGTGGACTCAAGCAATTCCTAGTCATGGTCTCGCTCCATAGGCTGTGATTAAAGGCATGTGCCACAGTGCCCAGCCTCTTCTAAAGATCTTAGGGAGACCTATCCTCAAATCAGTACTGGGAGTACCTTCACCCAGCTTGCTTTCTGCTTTCAAACTCTCAGTAGGCCACACACTCTGAAGCTGGCAGCCTCAGGGAGCAGTAGCTTCTAGTGCTGTGTAGGAATCATAAGGAGTTAGGAGAAGAGACGTTTAGGGCAGTGCTGTCCAATGGAATGTTTTATGATGGTAGAAATGTCCGTTAGAACAAACAGGAGCCCCACTCCTGAGCACTGGTGATGTGGCTAATACAACTTAGGATCTGCATTTTTTTATTTGAAATAAATTTGAAATTTTATTTGAAATAAATGCAGTGGGTACATCTGACTAGAGTGTATATATTAGACACTACAGAACATCCTTCCTGCCCCCATCTCCAGGGCTTGAAAGGGAAAAAGACAGGATAAATTGGAATGGAACATCCCAATCAACGATGTGCGTCAGGAAAGGCAGATGGTGTAGAATGGGAAATGAGGAAGACCTCTGGTGTCAACCTCCTTCCTAGACACAGACATCAGCTGCTTCAACTCTGGCAACCGCCACCCAGCCTCTCTCTCTGAGAGCCACTGCCTCTGAAAGGCCCTTTTGAAAGGTCGTCTGAGGCTACCAGGTGGCTCCAAAGCCTCTGTCCAGTGAGGAAGGAAATAACTTCCACACCTCCCAATAGCTCCATCGAGAACACCCTCCCCCCCACCCCCCATGATACTGGAGACACTGTATCCCACACTCTTCCCTGACTGTGGGAAGTATTTCATTCTGTGCCTCAGGACCCCACTCACAGGTCCATTAATCGCCAGGGCCCTATGGGATTTCACTTCCACATGTTGACTGAGTGCTTCCCAGATCATCAGAGGAAAAGCTGAACTTAAATAATTTCCTGTCCAAGAACAATCTGTCACCTAACACAGTGGGAAGCCATCCAAGTTGGCGGGCCCAGTGACATGACTCCACCCACAGCCTCCCTTCTAGAAAGGGATCTGCTTTAGCAGAATGGTCAGGGACTAGGGGAACAGACCCTAATAACCCCAAGAGAGATCTAAACCAGCCTTGAAAATGAACACCAAGGTGCAGCCCAAGAGTGAAAGGCAAAAGTGAACTCATGAGAAAGTGAGATGGTCAATCAAATGGAGATTCATTTTCCATTGAACTCGGATCACAACTGTTTACAGGCACCAGAAGTCAGATGGAGGAACTGTGTAGAAATGGACAGGACTGGAAAATACTGACACTGGAAAATACTGCTGAGACCAGTGGATGGCAAGGAGGACTCTGTACCAGACTAACGCCAGCTTGGCATCTTTCTGTGCACCTACCATAATATTCCATGACTCTGGCCCACCCCATACTTCCCTGAGCTTGTGGATTATCCCAGGAGGTCAGGCCTTGACCAACTCCACAGCTGTCAGGAAGGAAAAGGCAAGAACCCAAGAGTTCATGTCCTGGGCTTATTCTGGCCCAGAAGAGACTTCATCAAGTTCTGGGCCTTCTCCAGCTATAGTTTTTGCATCTGTTTGGGTGTCTTACGGCAATAAATTAAGCTTGAACATCATGTTCATTGCAGTTATTTGCACAAGAGGCAGGAACAAGTCATACATCTGTTCATAGGTGAATGCTAAAGAAAAACTATATACACACAAGGGAATATTATACAGAATATTAAAAGAGAAAGAAGTCCTGTCACATTTGACAACATGGGTGTAACCTGAGGACATTATGGTATGTGAAACAAGACAAATAGGGTATAATTCCACTTTCAAATTTATAGAATTTGAAACGGTAGTTTCCAGGGACTGGGGAGAAGGGGAAATGGGGATCGAGTTTTCGGTTACAAGATGAAAAAGTTCTAGAGCTTTGTTGTACAAAGTAAATACAACTAACACTACTGAACTATAAATCCAAGTATGGTTAAGAGAGTAAATATGTATTTTATGTCATGTCTGACTTTTACCACAATTCCAATGAAAGCATAAACCGTGGCACATGTTCTCCTGTTAGTGCACACTGTCATCATCCTACCTGTCCATGATGGAAAATGTGAGTGTAAAAATGAGTTTAAACCCCCCCTCAAGACTGAGACCTAAAATGTTGACCAGTAGGTCTAGAAGTTGGCTTAAGATGCAAGCATCTCAAGGTCGAAGGAGACTCAACTTGGTCTTTGTAAAACTTTTTCTAACTTCCGCTAACTCAGGCCAGGCTGTGTGTGGGAAAGCTAAAAGCAAGATAATAAATGGACACAGCTGTTTACCCTTTCTTCAAGGGGGAAGAAAACAGCTTGTGTGGAAGAAAACTTATCCAAGTGAAAAGATATAGTCCCATGGAGTTGTTATTTCTAAGAGATGTCCAAAGTGTCACAAATTGTATTTTATGACAATTTTGTGTATTGTATGCCAATTTTGTACCGCATCACACAGGAAATTGCCTCTATATGGAAATGTATTTTGAGCTTTTGCAAAACTTATAAGTTGCTTGCATCAGCGAAGCTCGAGGCCTTGGGTCCGACTTTGCTTCTGAGACCCAAGTGCCTTCAGCTGAGTCTTTTAGTAAAACTTTGCTGTTTGCCTATTTCTCTGAAGGTCTGTGTTTGCAGCGGCTTAACAGTGAGAAATTGAGATCGCACTTGCTCTAAGTTTTCTGAAAGCCACCCATCATTTCAGTGTGCTATCAGAGGGTAGTAGAGAAAAGCAACGGTCGCTGCTCACTCTGCTCCTCCTTTCCAGGGACAAGGAGTCTCACTTTATCTTCCTGCATTTTGCTGGCCATCAGTCTAATGCTAGGTTATTTGCTGCTGAATTTTCATTTATCAGCTTGAGTTACCTACAACGCCTGCCTAAGAGCGATAAGAATTTAGTTCACTCACCCAGTCACACCTGCTCCAACCTCCTGGCTTTAGTCATTGTAATTCTCAGCTTTCTATTGGTTACCTCTGTAACTTTAAAGAGTGCACTTAAAGCTCTAGTCTGGTTGGGCCCATTTTCCACAGCCCTTGTCTGTCTGCTGAGGTATTCCCTTCTCCCTTCCCCTAGCTTTCATCACTTTCATCAGTGTAGTTCTGCACATATGCACATCTCTGGTTGATGACATTTCATTCAGTCTCTTTTATAACAGACTGATTCTCGGGGTTGAAAACCACCCCCCCTTCTTACATAATGTGACTTTTCCAGAGTGGTTCCCTCTGCAAGCCGCACTAGACTGGTAAATGTCTCATGTGAACTTGTCTCATGGAGGTGACTTTTCAGAAGGTGTGTTCAGTGAGCACAGAATATGAGGAAATCTACAGATTCCTCAAGGTTAAAACAGCAATAAAACCAGGGCAGAAATTACAGAGGAAACCAGTGGCCTGGAGTAAGCTGTTGCCAATACAGGAAGGTAGCTGTGACCCACCCAAATAAAATCTTCCCACCCGCCTGCCTTGGTGGCCTCTGTAATTAGCAATTAGCTCCTTACCATTAAGCGAAGTCCTCTGGTATCATCTAATATGCAGATATTCCTGTGAGGGTGACCACATTAAGTGACTGACATCTTGGTACAACCCAGTTTTATCAGATTGCTGTTTTCCTGTGTGTCAGGAAGGGTGAGCTGGCTTTGATAAGCACTGGAGCAGCCTCTAGGGTCAGTGGCACTCCCAGGGCAAGGAGACAGCTCTTATTGCTCTGCAGTGCCAGTGAGGCTGATGTTGGACAACCCCAAAGTAGTCAAGGTACCATGGTGTCTCTGACTGTGTTCAGTGGCAGCATCCACCCCGAAATCCAGCTGTGGGGTAAATGAGTTGGTCGGGCTTTTATCTCCATTAGCCTCTATGACCAGCACCTGTCATATTGTGCCCATCACATGACTGTACATGCCTGGCCCAGTGGGTGTGCACATGTGTGAGTGGGCACATCAGGGCCTGGAAGGTGAGAAAAAAAGGGCAGCATCGCCCTGCTGTGAGACAGCACTTGAGAAGGGTGGGGAGTGTGAGAAAACACCAGAGAGAGCACCCAGAGGAAGAGTGTGAAGACTTCTGGGGGCTGGGGCATTCGCCTGCCTGGTCCTGCCATGCTCTGCCCTGCCCAGTGTGTCTGTGTAACTTCTAGAACTAATAATAAACCTACCTAAACCTAAACTCACCTTTGGTGAGCACAGAATATGAGGAAATCTACAGATTCCTAAAATAACAGTAAAACCAGGGCAGAAATTACAGAGGAAACCGGTGGCCTGGAGTAAGCTGTTAAGCTTTGCACTATACCAGCCCACAGCCCCACCTGCCCAGAGCAGTTGAGAGAAAGGAGACTTGTGGAACGACAACCAAGGAAGAAGACTGTGGGTCTGGGGTAGCCCCGGGGAGAACCTGAAGGGGCTTCAAGACAAAAGAGTGCAGGGGTTGTTGTCAGTTTTAAGAATGTTCAACCCTGGTGCGTGCCCTGATTGGCACACGCCCGCAAACTGCCAGCCGGCCTCTGGCTGGCAGCTGAACCCACTGCGCACCCACCGAGTACCCTCTGCCATCAAGCTGGCTGGTAAGAGGACCTCTTACCAGAGGGGGGGGGAAGGTGAAGGTCTTGCTGTTTCACTCTCATTCCACTTAGTCCTGAGTCCTCAGGAGGAATAAGAAAAACACAAACATTGCAAACAGAGACATAGACTACGTAAGGGACCAGATAAGGATCCTGCCAATGCAACTGGGCAGGACGCAGGAGGAGGATCATCATAGAACATAATGGACTGGAGAAACAACCATGGTGAAGACCTATCACAGAAGTGCACCTACAAACTCATCAGGAATGGATGAATCAAGACCCCATTTCGGGATATGCCACTCAAGAAAACAAGGAGCCCCTCCCCTTACCGTGGGAGAGGAGGTCTACAGAGTTGGGGAATTGGCTCCACAACAATTCTGCAAATGGAAAGAGTGGAGATCATCCGCAAAGGCCATGGGTGAATGCCTACCCTCTCTTTGAAACCTCATTACAGAAAAGGACTGGGAGCCCCCCAAGCCAGAAGGCAGAGCTATGGGGTGAAGAGGCAACAGATATACAGGGAGAATAGACTGGAACAGGCAGCCAGTAATGAGAAGGCATTGTTAAACCTCAAGTGAGCACGGACAGGCTGCCCAACGCAAAGCTAAGACTACAATCCTTCACGCACAGAATGCTGGGTACCGGGAACACAGTCCCTCACCTGTCAAATAGACACAACCACAGAAAAGGAAGAGAGACCTATGGACTGAGCATAAATCAAACAGTGAGAGAGGAGTCTGAGTGAATGGACGGGCCATCAGGGGTTGGGGGTGGAGAGGGAAGTCATCCCAGCAACCATTTATCTATGTAGGAAATTATTTTTTTAAAAAAAGAATAAAACAGGAGGGTAGGGTAGGAGGGGAGAAAGTTCAGCCCTCCCTCCTCTCTGTGTGATAGCAGAGGAATTCTAGAGAAAGACAATCATTCCCTGTCCCACTCTGTCCTTCACTCCAAAGGCAACCAGGTTTTCTTTCTCAAGAGTCTGGGCTTGGTCTTGGCGGAGAAATGTTCTTTCCAGACACTGCTTTTCCATCACAGCTGGCATCACTTCTGAATGACTGACTCTGTGTCTGTTGCCACGAATTGACTGCAGGCTCTGTGAGGGCTGGGCAGGTGTTTCC
Organism: Uropsilus gracilis; assembly: GCA_004024945.1. Taxonomy (NCBI): domain Eukaryota; kingdom Metazoa; phylum Chordata; class Mammalia; order Eulipotyphla; family Talpidae; genus Uropsilus; species Uropsilus gracilis. Next base: position 9,406 of record PVHY01024070.1, read on the forward strand.
ATGGCACCTCGCTGGCACAGCCCGCAAGTTGAATATTGCTGACTAAGTGATACAGTAGGCAAATGCATCAGCACCACACACTTTGGTTTACAAATGACCTTCTCAGCAGATCTATAATTTAATCCTCCCTGTCCTTCCTCATCCAGGCAGACTTAGCTTATTCCTTGTGAATTGAACCCACATGAAGCCTTGTCTCTTCAGCCAAGCAAAGTGGCATATGGCCCTGGGGAAACTCAGTGCCCCCCACTGTGTGCAGTGCTGCCCAGCAGACTTCTTGTAGCCTGAGGTTGTGGACCTGGGCTATACAGAGGCAGCCCAGGTTCCAGGAAAAGTGACAGGTATCCATTTTACAATATTTATGATATGCAAGGATATAATCACACCCATGAGAAAGGATGCCTGTACAATATTTTCCACTGTGGCATTGTGTGAAATAGCAAGACTAGAAACAACACACAAGTGTGAACATGTGTGCATTTGTGTGTGATTGGATGTGTGCATGTGTGGGTGTGACTGTGAAAAGCTTCTGTGCACATTGAAACCTGACATGGAGGGAGCCAGCCAGAGATGCTTGTGAGAAGCAAGAAGGCAAAAGTTTAATAGAAGCCTAGTGGGTAGTGACAGGAGAAGGAGGGCAGGAGACTGGGGCAGACTGGGCCTGCCCTAGGGAGCACTACCCCACCTGGGGGCTAGTGCCCCTCCAGCCAGGGTCCAGGGAGCAACGTGCCCACCCCAGTAGAGGCCTTCCCTGGCCCTCCCTGCACCAAATGAGCGAGGCCCTGTCAAGTGAAACCCACAGAAGCACTGACTCATGGGGTGAGATAGCCTGTGTGTGGCTGGAGGAACAGATGTCAAGCTCCCTCTGCCTTCAAGAGCTGCTTCTGCCTCTGCCCAACTCTACTCAGTGCAGGGAAGAGAAGTGAGGGAAGATGACTGGGAATGTAAAGGGTCTGGAGGGGAAATGGGGGGAGAGTGTTTTAAGAACAGATTAAGGATAGCCCAGTACAACTGCTATACTTGGAGGACTGAGACTCCACACTGCTGGCTGTTTCCTCCACAATCTCCGTGAGGTCCAGATGTTCATACAATGATTTAGTCCAGCCTCTGTGCTGACCATGGCTGTCCATGTGTGTGAGCAAGTGAAACGGACTCTGGGAAAGGACTTATTTTGCCCTTGGAACTGAGAAAAACATCACCTTTTTAAAAATTTTTATTTATTTTTATTCTTTACAACCTCGGTAAATGGTTTTTGGGATACCTTCCCCCTCCCTTGGACACCCCCTGCATTCACTCAAATCCCTTTCTTTGTTTCTTGCTAATCTGTTAAATCCATTAATCTCTTTCTTTCCTGTAGCAGTGTCCTTTCACTGGATTTGGGACTGTGCTCTTGGGACCAGGCAAGCCGTGCTGGTAGGTTTTCAGTGTTAACCTTGCATTGGACAGCCAGTCTATATTTATTTGTGGTCTGTCCATGTTTTCTCATTGCAGGCTGTCTTCTCCAATCCCTTCTCTGTGTTGTTTCACTGCTTTGCCTTATGGTTCTGGCGTCTGGTTTAGGGGGCCTCACACCCAGCCAGTGTCAGTGAAGAAGTTTCTCCGTGGATACAGGCATCTGTGAATGGCATTGTAGATCATCTCCTCTGCCTCAGTTTGCAGCTTTGCTATGGGGCCGATGCCTCCACTCTTTGGCCTTCCTCTCCCATGGTGTGGGGAGGGTGTCTTGCTCTCCTAGAAGGCATCTTAGAATGAGGTCTTGGCTCTTCCAAACCCAGTGAGCATGTAGGTGTGCATTCATGACTTTATATTTCCATAGTTGTTACTCTAGTCTCACATGCACTGGTTCTCTCAATATTACATCCCCTGTGTCCACCTCAGATTTGTAGGCTGCATTTTTACCTGGTCCCTCACCCATTCTATGATGGGGTTTGTATTATTTATGTTCTTCCTCCTCCTGAAGATTAGATGGAGTAAGGGTGAAATGGAAGGGGCTTTCCTCTCTCCCCCCACCCAGCCCACATGCTGGTACCTCCCTGTATGAGAGTGGGGCCTGGATGGCCAGGCAGGTGCAGTCCCAAGCCCCCTTGGGGCAGGGACTGGGCCGAACCATGCCTCGGTCCATTTTGGCTGCAGATGGCTGCCCCTGTGCAACCATCTGCTGGTGGATGGGGTTAAAACCCCTCAGGTCCCCCTCCCAGGCTCTCCAGGTGCAGGGGGTCTACCCCAAGTTCCTTGCCACCTTGGCTCCCCACTGGCAAAGGAGCTCTGATGGCCCAGGACCCCAGGCATGCAGGGCAGGGTTTGGGCCCCCCCCCTATTTTTTTAAGAGACCAGGTCTCGCTATGTTGCCCACAGTAGTCCCAAACCCACAGACTCAAGTGACCCCCAGCCTCAGCCTCCCAAGTAGCTGGGATTAAAGGTGTGCACCACCATGCCTGGCTCATCACCTTAATGCTTCTAAATATATATTTTTAAAAAGCTTCTAAAAAAGCCTGTGCCACTGAGCAAAGAAGTATACTTTTCTGAGCACTTTGGGGAGAACCTCCCCAAAGATGTTGAAGTTCTAACCCCTAGTACTTATGAATGTGATTTTATTTGGAAATAAGATTTTTATAAATGATTAGATTAAAATGAGGGCATTAGGGTGGATCCTACTCCACCACCACCAGCATCCTAATAATAAGGGGAAATTTGGACCCTCCGTGCACACACAGGGAGGACAGCACATGAAGATGAAGGCCAACATTGGGGTGATACTTCTACGAGTTGAGGAGCATCGAAGATTGTCAACACACCTGCAGAAACTAGGGGAGAGGTATGGAGAAGATTCTCCTAATCAGCCCTCAGAAAGAACCGATCCTATCAGCACCTTGAGCTGAGACTTCCAGTCTCCAAGACCGTGAGACAACACATGTCTGTTCTAGGCCACCCAGTTTTGGTGCTTTGTTACAGCAACCCTGGGAAACCAATACAGGTGCTGAGATGCGATAGTTAACAAACGTGCACTTGAACTCAGTCGGAAAGAGTAACTCCCAACTGTATCACTCATTGATTTTGCCAACTTGGGCGGCTCACTGAGGTTTTCTGAGCTCCCGCATTTCACACTTAATGTGGGACAAGGAAGCATACAGGCCTCCTGGGACAGCTGTGACACGGCTTTGCTTGGTGCCTGGCACATGTACAGGGCTCAGCAAACTGGGACTGTCATTGCTATTAAGAACACATTTGTTTTCAGCATCTCTGTCAAAATTCCTGATCACAGAATTGTGTATATAGTCCAATCCTGAGAAACCAGAAAAGGAAAACAAAAGGGAAAGCCATACTAGGGAAGGCCCCCTGTACCAGGCACGGCGCATGTGCCTTCCCACAGCGACTGGCCCCGGAGCAGCCCAAGACTGGGATGTGTAGGAGGAAGCCTCTGCAGAAGGTGAAAAGGGTGCTAAGCCAGGCCAGGCAGAAGCTTCAAGAGGAAGGATCTCCCAGGCCCTGTGTACACCACAACCCCACTTCCTCACCTCTGGACAGCCCACTGGCGAGGGTGATGTGCAGACCACAAACATCACACCAGCAGAGTTCGAGTCACCCAACCACAATAATATGCCTTTCTACCCTGGTGGAGACAGAGGGTATTGTGTATGGTGGCTGTGGCCTGAGACATACCCCTCAGAAAGGCAGGCTTGTCTTGGGCAGCCTCTCTGGCCCGGGCTGCCAGCCCCCAAGCACGTCACAACAAACCCAGAGCAGACAAACAGCCATTCTCCAGGGACAGCTGCCTTTGAGATGCCAACATTTGAGACTCCAAGGAACCAGGGAGAAAAGAGAAAGAAGAGATGGGCACAGTGGCTTTTGCCTGTAAGCTTCAGCCTATGAAGTGGC
>PVHY01024071.1:0-20106 GCA_004024945.1 Uropsilus gracilis
CTCCCTCTCTTTCTCCCTCCCTCCCTCTCCCTCCCTCTCCCTCTCCCTCCCTCTCTCTTTCTCTCCAGCTCTGTGCCAGCCACAGCCTCTGCATATCTTCCATATCTTCCATGTGTCCCACCAAGTGTTCTGCTATCAGCCAGCACATGGATTTCCAGAGTAGTATTCTTCTCCCCCCCTCAAACAGTTCTGCAAGGCTTAAGAAGACTTAAGCAATGTGCCAAGGTCATGTGGACTGAAGTACTGGAACTGGGATTCAAAGTCACCAGACTCCAGAGCCCTTGTTCTGATGCCTTGTTTTTCCTGAAGACTCAAGCATCCCACCAGGGTGTCTTCCAACCTTCTTAATGGCTCTTCCTGCAAGTCTTACTCTTGCAGTTTCCTGTTGCTTTAACCTCAGACCCTTCCCTCTTTTCTCACTCTCAGTAGTGGCCAGTAAGTTCCACCCACTCCCACGATGGTCTCCCTCCCTGGCCACCAGTCACCAACTTAAAAACCTCCTCAGTCCTCTCATGGCAGTTGAGGTGTAGAAATTCACTTTGCTGTCTCCATCCCTGGTAGGGGTGTGTCAAGGGCTGTTGTCCTAGAACTGACCTAAATGGGCATTCACTGTGCTCCCTCTCCAGTGCTGCCCAGCTGGAAATGCCCCTGGGGCAGGTCTGCTGGGCTCTGCCTGCTTCCTCCTCAATCCTTCCCTGCTGCTGGCTCACATCAGCTCTCACTGACTCTGCCTCCTAAGTTCTGTCTTCTTGCATCCTCTATAACAACAGCAGTAGCCAGTGATTCTGAGCAGTTTTATTTCTCAGGGGATATTTGTCTGGAGTTGTCACACAGGAGGCAGGTGTCAGGGTACTGTAGATAACCAGTGGGCAGAAGGCAAGGAGATTGATCAAGGTAGCGGTTAACAACAGGTCAACATCAGCCCCAAAAATCACTAGTGCCAAGTTTGAGATTCCCTGGTCTAATCTTTCTTGCCCACACATCCGCCATGGCCCCTGGAGGGTAAGTGAGTTAATCAGCCTTTTCATTCCACATGCCATTGTGGCTACCACCTGTGGCATTGATTATGTTAATACAGGGGGCACTTGAGAGCAAGGGGCATGGAGCATGCACACCTACAATGGCAGCCAGAGCGTGGGTGTGTATGTGTGCTCAGCTCAGGACAGAAGCAGGGATAAAAGCAGTGGTGGCAGCACCAGCCCCACACCTACCAGCAAGAGGATGAGCTGCACACCTGCAGGAGAGGTGCCAGAGAGAGTGCGAGCCTGGAGGAAGAACATGAAGATTCTCTAGGGTACCTGGGGTGCGATTGCCTGCCTGCCTCTCAGCCACCCCCCAACACCCTACCTTGCCTGTCTGCCTAGCCTGCCTGCTTGCCATGCTGTTGGCCCAGCCTCCTGGTGTGCCTGTGGAGCTGGTTCTCTGAGAGGGAATAGAGCATCTCAATCCACCTAGGGCTCCTGAATTCTCAGGATCTGTCTGCCCAAATTGATAGCATCCAGATTCTCAGTATTCTGTCTGCTCAAATTGATAGAGAACCTGCCCTACCCCATACATGAGTGTGTTGGCCCTATAGCCCTCAGCAACTACTTCCTGCCACCCCTCCTCTCCTGTACCCAACCATGAGAACCCCTTAAACCAGTGTGGTTCTTTCCATGAAACCCACCCACGCTCCCTACTTCCTTTATAGACAAAAATGAACCTAGCCAGAAAATCTGATGCTTCCCTAGCTTCAAGCCGTTCTTTCTCTTTATCTCAGTCTAAGAGGGGGATTGGTTCTTTTCCTACTCAGAATTCCTTCACCCAAGTGTTTCTCCCATTTCCTTGACTTAGATGCCATCTTCACATGGAGACCCTCCTTCACTCCCAGCCCTGACTCCTGCTTTCTCTTCCTCATGGCAGCACCAACCACCTCTTGGTTTTTATTCTTTAGTTTGCTAGTTTGCTTTCTGCTTTCTCCAGCCAGAATCAAGTCCATTAAGGCATCTGTCTTATGTTTACCATCCTCTGACAGCTGCCTGAAACACACACCTTACGCTCCCTTTACAAAGATAAGAAGCAGTGCCGTTGGCTACCAGGATATCAAAAGTCAAAAATGTTGATGTCCTGGAAGAGCACATGTGCAGTCACCATAACAAAAAAGATTCTCTGTTGATAGCTGGATGCCGGGTACAAGAAAGGATGAAGAGAGAGATTGTTTAGTTATGGCTGCTAAAGATTGTTTGGAAGTAATGAACTAGATGACAATTTATTAAATAAAGAAAGGGGTATTTATAAAGAACAGAGCACAATTTATGATGAATTTTAAAGGAAGACAAATGGTGCGGGTGTAATAAAATTGGTTAACATACTGGTGTTTGTGAGGTAACAGGGGCCACTCACAATTTGGTTGCTATCTCTTTAAGAATTTTTTTAGGTAAACATTGGGGGGATGGCAACACTATTATTTTTTAGAGATATTTATGCTTATTTTGTTTTTAGTGTTTTGGGGACAGATAAGGTGGTAAAATGAAGTGTTCCTCATTTCACAGAATGAGCCCAGTCTGGTCTGTAATAGCACCCAAAATTTTTCTATTAGTAACAGAAAGTAATAATAACAATCATGATGATGATCATGCGAATAGCATCTGACATGCATTGAGTGTTTACAATATGTCAGATGCAGTAGGTCATGTCACTGAATTTATACCTCAAACAGGTAGGTAGGTGACTGTTCCTATTTTACAGATGGGAAAACTGAGACTTTCTGGGTTTGGGTAACTTGTTCAGAGCCATGAAGCTGGTTAATTGAAATGTGGTCAATATAGCTGTTTTATTGCAAACCTCATGTTCTTTTATAATTTTACCTTTCAACATAAAAAGTACACTCTCAATCCCTTCAAGAGATTTTTAAGCTAATTTCATACACAAAAAGTATAACAATGTGAACAAATGGTAAAAAGAATGTGAAGTGATAAACAAATACCAAGTAGCGTAGTTAGAAAGTGCTTCAAAAGTTAGGAGAAAAGAAACATCCATCCAAACCTGGATAATCAGGGTGGGCTTCATGAAAGAGGTGATATTTGCAGTGAACAGTAAGGGTAAAGTGAAGAATTTTCAAAAAGAAAGAAATGGCATCAGGAAAGCTATGGCTAGCAGGGAAGTTCAGAAGGGTCCTGCTGACCAAGGAGAGAATCCTGGCAAAGGTGAAAGTTTAGCTAGGACAGTATTTGCTGATGGTGTGGCAAGATACCTGTGGTAGTTTATAAAGAAAGGGATTTGACCTTGACTGTGCTTGGGAAGTAAAGGGTTAAACAAAAGTTTGCAGTACTTCTCAGAGCCTTTAGTGATGTCATAGCCATTAAGAATCAAAATGAGAAATCCCAGCTACCTGGGAAGCTGAGGCTGGGGATTGCTTGAGTCTCTGGTACCCCGGGCAATGTGAGCCTGCAGTTCCACAGTCAAAATAGCAAGACCTAGACTCAAAAAAAAAAAAAAAAAAAAAAAATCAAGATGAGAATGGCACTATATGCTCAGTTTTACCTGATGAATGACCACTGCTAGAACCTGACCTGATCTGACAATTGTCCTACTTGATAAGCCTTCAAGGACTCCTGAGCTCTCTTAATATTAACCAGAAGACATTGGCCCACTCCGCCAACATTCCAGTAGTACTTGGCCCTCACCTCTCATCCCTTACACTTCACTGCTTGGTCCCCTTTGTAACATTCCCAAAGAGGCAGCAGCTACCTTCTCTGCCCGAGGCTCCATTTGACTCTAAGCAGCTTGGGGTTCGGGCATGTATATTTTCTTGCTTGCCCCAGCAATCTGGGCATAGGGTGCACCTTACATGTTGCTGAGCGAATAAAGTGATGCCAGCTGACCCACTGGAGCAGATGCGGGATGTTGGGGAGTGCTTTCAGCCCAATCCCCAGGATGGAGAGGAACATATCACACACTAAAACTGTGTGAGTGAGCCGGCCGCGATGACACACGGCTTTAATCCCAGCCTAGGACGGGAGACTGAGACTACAAATCGCTTGAGTTCACAGGTTCGAGACTACCCTGGGCAATATAGCAAGACCTAATCTCAAAAAATAGCTGGGCGTGGTGATGCGTACCTGTAATCCCAGCTACCTGGGAGGCTAGGGCTGGGGATTGCTTGAGTCCAGGGTACCCTGGGCAACATAGTGAGACCTAGCCTCAAAAAAAAAAAAAAAAATGTGAGTGCATGTAGAATCCTTTCTCTCTGACTTCACATCTCACATGAACTCTCAAGTTTCCATGAGTCAGAGCCACCATGGCAAGGATCCTGTTTGCCACTTCACAGCAGGCAGAAACCCCAGGACCACCATCCATGACTGATGCATCCTTTCTCATGTCCACCCACAGGAGCACTGTGAACCACCCTCCTCACCTTCAGCCTCCTGATTTACCTTTCTGACTGCTCACACCTGTGCATCATTAAACAGTCCAAAGCCACACGTGGTGGCACACACCTGTAATTCCAGCGCTGGGAGGCTGAGGCCAGGGATCGCTTGAGTCTGTGGGTTCAGGACCACCCTGGACAACATAGCATGTCCTAGTCTCTAAAAAATAGTCAGGCGTGGTGACACATGCTTGTAATCCCAGCTACCTGGGAGACTGAAGCTAGGAAATGCTTGAGTCCGCGGATTCGGGACTACCCTGGGCAACATAGCAAGACCTAGTCTCTATAAAACAAAACAAAAATAGTCCATTTCTCCCCTGAGTTCTACCCCTAATGTTTTGCCCAGTCTGTTTGCTTCTTCCTCAAAACAGGATGTTTCATTAGGAGCAGGACTCTGAGACTGATTTGAATGTCAAAGGGCAAAGGTGGGGAGGGAAGGAGCGAGACTGCTGGATATTTCAGGCACTAAGCAGCTCTGGTAGTCACTCCTTGCATGACATCACAGGGTAAGTTTGTAGACTTTTTGGTCTCCCACCATTAGCCTCTGTGACCACCACCTGTGTACCACGCCCTCCCATGATTGTACACACCTGGGTCCGATGGGCAAACCTGGGCCTACGATGAGGAGGTAAAGAGGGTGAATGAAGCTCCTGGATGAAGAAAGGAGAGGAAAGCAGAAGGAGAGGGTACAAGGAGAATGCAAAGGAACACAAGAGAGTGAGTATACGCAGATTCCTGGTGGTATTGGGTCGAAAAGAAGCAAAAGCCACTGGTCAACAAACCACAGGTCCAACAAACCCACGCGTAGCAGTTGCCACTCAAATGCAGTTCAAACAACAGGGTTTTATTTACAAGGAGATTTAACAGGGAAAACAAAATGTCCTTAAAGTCCCAAGTGGCAGTTATTTTACCCTAATCACCATTTAGTCCAGAAGTCCCAATCACAACCCAAAATGGTGCCCCTTTGCCCCTCCAAACCTGAGAGGTAGGCACTTCTGCCAAGTCCAGTCTTTCTCCAGCATCTTCTTTTCGCTTCTCCTCTCTCCAGCGTTCTGAGCTGCTCCGCTTCTCCAAGGTTCTTCAAACTTCTTCCACAATTGCTGATGCACAAATCAGCTTTCCAAACCCCTGGCAGCACCAGAAACCAGCTTTCCAGGTCACTTTGCTGCAGCGCCACTTTCTCTACACCAGCCACTCTTCCGCCAGTCACCGTGGTTCCTTTGCCACCTCCAGTTCACTCCTTAAGGGGGTTTCCCCTGGCCAGGCCACATGGGCCTGTTCTCTCAGTCTGCTATTCTCATCTCCTTCCTTTCTTTTCTTTGCCCTTCCTTTTATCTGCCTTTTGGAATGTCTCGCTTCTTCTTGTGGGGTCTTTCTCTGAGACTCCACCCACCAGGGGCATTTTGGCGCCCATTTAATTTTCAATGATGTCACTACTCCATATCACTGGGGGGTTGGGGGGCTTACCTACCTCCCCCCTCCCCTGCCCCTACTGTCTGGCCTGCCTGGTATCCTTGAGTTCCTGGTTCCCTGCAAGCTCTAAAGCCTGTAAACCCTACCAAGGGCTCCAAGACTCTATTGTCCCTCTGCTAGAATGGATCAGAACCTACCCAGACTGGCATGCTGGTGCTGCAGCTGGCATCACGACCGGGTGGTTACACTGCAGACATGTTTGTGGAGGCTAAAACAAGTCCAGATAAAGATAACTCTGGCCACTTTGCAGGCCTGGAAATACCACTGTGCTCACAAAGGGCACCGCCCCCTGATGGCCCAGCCCACCACCCCTGTGATGGTAAGAGAACATTCCTCAGCAACTCTAAGCCAGCACCACTAAGGCCAAAATAGGAAGAGAACAGAGAAGGTCAACCAGCAGAGCCCTTGCTAAGCGGGGCCCATGGCACTTTGTCTAGAAGACACTCTAGACTGACAGAGCCAGTCGGACACCCTTGGCTTTCCCTCTATTTCCAGAAATACCCAGAATGTTCTCTGGTTGGCCTGGAGGTAAAAGTTCCACTCATGTATGTCTCCCAGCAGCAGCAGCAGCGGCAGCAGCAGTCAGCATGAGCCCAGACCTTTGGACTTTGCCCAGAGAAGTTATATTTGATCCAGTGACCGAAAGGTGACTTGTAGGTTATACTTAATTACACTTGTGAGCAAAGTATAAGTCAGGAGCAGACCTTCCGATTACACTCCCAAATACCGTGAAGCCCCTTAAGGGAGTCCACTGATTATACTGCGGAGGTTTGTATGAACCAAGAAGGGTAAATAATTAGACTCTATTTTTAATTAATATCGGAGTGCCTTCTAGCACAATGAGACTTGCGATGAGGATGGTACTGGAGTAACAGTAACGTGGAGGACTCTCACTCCTAGTGGAATCAGAAGGAGCAAACAGTATTGTCGGACTGACAGACATCCACTCTCTCTGGCCACCTCACATCCAGGGTCATGACAGCAAGTGGTTGAAGGAAGTTTTCAATTTAAGCAGTGCTGTCTTTGCCAAAGGGTAGGTGGGTCTTTATTACCAAAAAAAAAAAAAAAAAAAAAAATTCCGAGAAAATGAAATGCAGTTACTGTACATTTCTAGTTGGCTTAACGGCAAAACTTTTCTTGATCATGTGAGCTTTATGGGAATAATAACAATTAACTCAGATTTCATAATGGCACCATTTCAATTTCTGTTTCATTAAGCTTCATAAAAACATAAACTCATGAAAAAGCCAGTTCAATTAAAGCCTGAACTTTTCATTATTTTTAACACATTTTACCTATTTTTAATTGATGGAAGTGTTATGTATTTTGCCAGCCCAGGAATTTTTCACACTTCTTTAATTCAAGCCAGCTTGATTTTTGCAATTCAAATAGACAGGTTATTATTGGGTATTAACTGGAAATCAAATAAAATAATAATAAAAATTATTAAATAGATCACAATGCATACATTATTTCCCACCCAAATTTATTTTATACATTCAAGGTACATTTTTATTAACCCTACCTTATCCTCACAATTCCTTAATGGGGAAGATCTCAACTGGCATTTTACAAGTAATATTTCACAAATGAGAAAATTCGAGGTTTAAGCAGTTGCATAACTTATCCAAGGTCATTGAGCAGGTGGAAGGTCCAGGAATCTAACAAATCTAATCTCGTTGCTTGTCAAATCTGCTCTAGGCATAAGATAATTACTGCTGGAGCAGGGATTGTTTCTTTTTCTTTCTTTCATTTATTGTTTGTTTATTTATTTACTTATTTGTCTCATTTGCTTGCTTTCCCCCATGCACTGCTGCTGCACTAGGTATATATTAATATCTCAATACATACGGCTAATGAGTAATCTGTATGCAGCTGTATATTAGCAAAGCTCTCTACAACCTGCATTTCTATATGTCTATGCATCTATGGTCAAGCAGCACAGTGCTAATTAGGCTGACCTCTAAGACACTGCTAGGCAATAAAGGGTCTCCTGAAGCATCACTGGAAGATAAAAATAAACTCTTGTGTGTCTCCAGTGGCAGATTTATCTCCAGCTCTTGGCTGAGTTGATCAGCTCTATTTATAGGTCTTATAGACACTTCATTATAATATACCCCAAATCAAATTAATTTTCTTGTCTTCGACCCAATATTTCTCACCCAAGCTGCTATGCTTCTCAACTAAAGACTAGAGAGTGACTCTCAGATCTCTCTTCTTACTCACCCTCCTTATGCGTTCAGCATTTTCACTGCTACAGACATATCAGTTCCGCTACCTTTCCATCTCCCACAGCTGCACGCTTACCCTTATTTTCTTTTGCCCAAAAGATTTTGACTATGTAGTTACAAGTAGCTTTATGTCCAGTTTCTCACCACCAACATTCTGCCTCCCGGTGTTCCAGATTTCTTTCTGATACAGGGACCAGCCACTTATTGAAGGTTGCCCTTGCCCTCATGCCCTACTAACACTAGGAGAACCATGAAATTCAGGTAGCACTGTGGCCAGGGAAGGGCAAATAGGTGTAAGGCAGGCTCTTGGGTTACAATGCAGAGGAGAGTTCCTCTGAGAAGTTCTGCAGAAGCTGCCACATACCTGAGGCTCAGTTTGGGATCCCCACATTCTGTTTGATTTTTAAAGGAACTTGTTTTCCCAGAAAGTACCAATGAACACTCAAGGGAGTATGCTCTAAGCAGCATTTCAGAATACACCTTCCCGGCAGAAAAATGGATAACAGAGGCATTAGAAGTTCCCTCTGCATCATCCTCCTACACAGATGACAGCTTGCTTATGTGCTTTCCAAGGCAATGACATATTCTTCTTTTCTCAAGCAAGATATGAGGCTCCTTTGAAAGTAGAGTGTTTCCCCCACTTTTCAAGCTTAAGAACTCACACTAGTAAGTTTAAGTCCCAGTTTTAATGCCATCGCCTCTCTCAAGCCTTCCTTGAGCTGCTCCCTGTTTTACTCTAGATGAGTCATCCTTCCAGTGAATACTGCACATGTGTTCATAGCTCCACCCTCCCTACAAGATGACTGAGACTTTTATTCTTTCTATTTGAAGAATCTACCCCAATTCCCAACCTCTAGCAGCTGCTCAACCAACTCTGATGGAAGCCAGACTTAATTACACCGTAAGGCCACGCCTTCCAGGTCACAGGTGTCATAACACTTATGGACACAAGCTGATGTGACTTTTTTTAAAATTTTTTTGTTATTATTTGTTTCATTTTACATTGTTATCTACCCCAGGGTTCTCCCTCCACCTTAGCTCCCATGAACCATCATGTAAGTCTTGTGTGCCCTTCCCATTCCCACTTCTCCCTCCCCCTCTCTAACTATGCTTCAGTTTTGCTGAGAGTTAGTTTTAAATGTTTCTTCTCTGCTTGTTTTCCATTTATCTCTCATATAAGTGAGACCATCCAGTATTTCTCTTTTTCTTTCTGGCCTATTTCTACTAGCATGATTCCTTCTAGCTCCATTCATGTTGCTGTGAATGACATAAATTTGTCTTTTTTGATTGATGAATAATTTTCCATGGTGTACATATACCACAACTCTGTACCATTTATCTATTTGGGGGCATTTGGGTTGCTTCCACATCCTGCCTATTGTAAATAGCGTTGCAATAAATATCTGGGTACAGGTATCTTTTGGGTTAGTGTTTTTGTAACCTTTGGGTAGATTCCCAGTGGTGGTTTTGCTGGGTTGAATGGGAGTTCCATTTTCAGTAGTTTAAGGGTCCTCCACACAGCTTTCCATAGAAGCTGGACCAGTTTGTATTCCCACAAGCAGTGTAAGAGTGTCCCTCTCCCTCCACATACACACCAGCACTTGGCCAAGGTAACTTTAAAGACCACACAGCAGCCCATGCATAGTGCAGTAAAATAAAGGGAGTTTTTCCTAGGGCAGTTGCATGTGTGATTCTGACCCAGTTTGAGAAGCTGAATTTAATCCACTAATTCTGTCATCAGTTGGTTATCCCTTCCCTATCCTCAACTACAGGAGCATTTTCCCTCTGTACCTCACTAGGAGAAGACCATCTCCCCCAGGAGAGGAAGAGAGTATTTTTCAGAGAGAGAGATAGAGTGAACCAGCAGAAAGCAGATGCTACTGACTCTCCCCATCACCGAGGGCTTCATGGAGCCAGTGTCTCTAAGAGTTGCATGGGGTCCTTCTTAATTACCAGCAGGACAAGGCCCACTGATATATAACCTAGCTCTCCAGAGCTCCAAGGAAGTTAAATTGCAAAGAACTGCATCAAAACCTTTTAATGATGAGGAGGGTCTGCAACTGACTCTGTTGGTTCCTGGCTAGGCAAGCTACCTCACCTTCCCATGTCCCCTTTTCCTCATCGGCAGGGCAAGGATCACTGAGGTAGCATCTGAGAACATATCACACCTTGCTTGGTACATCACAGGCAACCCACACACACATACTACATGAGTAGTATTTAGGAGTCTGCTCCCGCCTAAAACATATAGTTTTTGAGTTTATAAAACTCAAAAAAAGAGCCACTTACATGAAATTAAGTGAGATGACAAAAACTGGTCACTTAGTCTCTGTTGAACACATCTCTGCCACTTCTCTACATTACATTAAAATTAAGACAGGTTATTCCAATCCCGTGCAATATAGCGAGACCTAGTCTCAAAAAACAGCTGGATGTGGTGGTGTATGCCTGTAATCCCAGTTACATGGGAGGCTGAGGCTGGGGATTATTTGAGTCCGCAGGATCGGGACTACCCAGGGCAACAGAACAAGACCTAGTCTCAAAATAAAATAAAATAAAATAAAAACAACAACCACACACATTCTTCTTCCAAAAGCCTTCCCAATTCAGCAGTTTGGCCAACAGGATCTGAGCCACACACCATGATGCAGATGGATTACATTTATTTTCCAAAGTTCAGGGATTTGAGACCTGAAGGGTCGTTAAGGTAAGATCCGGATGAAACTCGGACATCAGCAGTGCGTTTCTGTTGCCGCAGAGGCACTAAGAGAACACAAATGTTTCTCTAGGAAGGTCTCAACCTTTCCAATTATTCCCCTGTGACGCTGTGAGGGAGTGAAATACATGAGGCAATTTACACAGGCCAGGCAGGGAACAAGTGGCCGCTGGCCCTGGGGACGGGACCCACTCGCACACAAAGGCGGCCCAAGCCAGGGGCAGCGGCTCTTAGGAATGAGCGTCCCGCTAGCATTGCGGTTAATGAGGCCATTGGCTCACTTTTTCTCCTTTCCAGAGATTATCATGATCAATTTGCATGATGATTATGGAAAATTAAAACACTATTCCCAAAGATCAAGTTAATAAAGGCCTTTGAGACTCGGGGCTTCCTGGCGGAGCAGGGTATATTTTTCTTCGGAAGGTGGGGGAAACACTGGAGAGGAGCTCTGGTTTAGTTCAATGAAGCCAAGGTGGCTTCTCCCCCCTCCCACCTTTTTTCTTCATAGCATCTTAGGCCTTGATTAAACCCTGGAGAACTTGCTTCCCTGAAGAGCATGTAACGAATTTAATACAGATTCTAAGGGAAATAAAAGGAGCAGAGGGAACTAAAAGAAATCAGAATGAAGAGGAGGAAGGAATATGAATTTGGGAAATACCCTTGTGGCTCAAAATCCATTTGCTCCTCCTTCAGCCCAGTGGCAGAGTCCACATTTTCTAGACTCAGAGCTAAATCATGTCTCCTTGGATACTCCAAGCCCATGTGAAAGGGAGATGTCTACTAGACCTTCCCTTCCTCAAAATACCCATGAACTTAATCCTTAGGATTGCAGGACAGGCGAGGGTCCCACATATGGACAAATTCCCTTTTTAGTTCCATTTTGTCTCCATTCAGCTGCCTCTCACATAAAGCCAGATCTTCGGGAGGCAAGTGTTTTCTGCTCCGCAGAAAAGCATTAAGCACCCTGGTAGGGAATAAAACCTATGAAGAGACTCCTAGCCCAGCCCTCTGCCAGCCTCCTTCCCAAGTACCACGCCCAGCAGTGGAGCAGGGAAACAGGGGAAGCAAGCATGGTGACTGTGGAGAGGTCTATTCCATTTGTGACAGCTCGGTAGCACCAGAGAGGATGGTGCTCAGTGAAATAAGTCAGAAGGAGAAAGACAAACGCCGGATGGCTCCACCATATGGGGAATATAAAGAAACAAAACAGAGGAACAGACAAAACTAAAACCAAAATAAACCCTACAAATCTGACTAGAGAACTGAAGCTACCAGAGATGCCAAGTAGGTGGGTGCAAAGTCAGGGAGGGACACAGTGGACGGTCCCCATTTCTCTGTGCTTATTTCCCTAAACCATGGTGGCGTGGACCGTTCCCCCTCCCCCACGGGCCCTTGGCCCACCAACAGATGTAACAGCTTCTGTCCAGCCAAGCCAGAAAGAATGAAACACCATCTTATTTTTCCTGATTGACCCAGAGAAGAAAACATTTTCAGAGGACAAAAGAGCCCTGGTGGGATGACATCTTACCTGTCATTTCTCCTTGATGTCTTTCCAGGAACCAGTGTCATCAGTTTGAAATATGATGGTTTCATTCTAGCCATAGCAGTGACGGCCATAAATTGAGTGGGGAACCGTTTCCTGAGCCCACACAGTGGACCTGGCATGAGGTGTGAGCAGGACCAGCACACAGTGTCTGTGTTGTCACAGCACAAGGCAGCCACCGAAGGGGCAGCTCAACCCAGCTGACCTCCCATCACTTCAACACCCTGGTTACACCCCGCAGATGGCAGCAATTCAGCCATCTCCTGGGCATGGTTTTCCCGATAGCCGTATTTGACAAAAGGGAGGTTAGGGCCTGGATACAGGACGCTTGTCATCTATAGAAGATGACATCAGGGGAGGGTAACGTAGATGCCCTGGCAAGCATGCGCATGAGATAAAAGGCAAAGCAGTGGTCCTCACTTCCTGCTTTGTAGTGTCAGCTTCTCAGTGACCACTTTCTAAACAGGTCGATGTTTTTCTCTACCTTCTCCTTGATGTTGCCCTGCATCAGATGTTCGTGAACAGCATGGGTGAGAACAGCAGGGACCCACTTATAAGCGGAGATTTTCTGCCCCTGGTTACACATTCATGGACAAACCCGGCTGCCGTGCCCTTGAGTGGAATCGGGATGGGTAGGAAGTGCTACTTCCATTTCCCCATGCACGGGGACTGCATGCAGCCCAGCCCCAGGACTGTCCAAGGGACAGCTGTCCTTGTCACACACAGTGGTAGGAAGCAAACAAGCACTTGAGATACCTGAGATTCTGCTGAGGCCTTCGTGCCTTCCCTCTCCAAGTAACCATGGACCAACCATAGAGATGCTCTGAGGTCAGTCTTCTCCATGCAATTCAAATCCATGCTCTGCATGTATTCTAATCCTGCTCAAAATCGAGATGGCAGAAATAGAGAAGGGAGAGGTAAACACTGTCCTGCTTAGAAAGTGGCCACTGAAAAGTTGGCATGATAAAGCAAGAGTGTGAATTCCCGCATTCTAGCTGATGAGGCTCAGAGAGGTGCATCGACTTACCCTAGGCCACCCAGCCATGTCTTAGTGAACCCCAAACCCCATATCCTTCCCCAAGGTAGAGAAATTAGAGGAAGGAAGGCAAGGAGTCTATGATTGGAGCCCTAACCCCCAGTGCCCAGCAGAGCACCCAAAATAAGATGTGCCACCTTGTATTTCTGAACTAAATTCAGGAAGAAAATCTGGAGAACAGACATTTCTTGAGGAAGCCCAGATGATGCTGGCTCTTGGGGCTGCCTTGGTCATATCACCCTCATCCCACTCTCTAATTCCCCCCAAAACCCAGAACTCTCCAGGATTTGGGGCATTTTGTTTCTAAGTCTCATGGACAAGCAGCAGTTCCGATTGCTCATCCTCAGTCTCCATCCCATCCGCACATCTGTCCTTGTTCAAGTTCACTGCCACACTTGCACTGGACAGCAAACCCTCTGAGGAAAGCTGCCCATCCATCTTCCTGGTGGCCTTTCATTTCTTTGCCAATAAGGTGATCTGCTTCGCAACATACTTCGATCTATTTGACATCTGTCATGAAACACAGGTCAAGCATATCTGTCTTGTGTGGAAATACACCATTCTACAGGGGCAATTCCTCTGCCATTAGGATCCCACCAGAAATAATTATTGACACATCGTCCGCACATCCAGCCAACCTTCATAATAAGAGCCATAAATTACAGGTCCTGGTTTCCCCAATCCTAGCAGAGAAAGGAGGTAACACTTCAAAAAGGAGACATCATGGTCTTAAAAACCTTGATGGGAAAGCTCTGACTTGAAAAAAAAAAAAAAAACAAAACCTCCTTTTAACATCTTTCTAAAGTTAGTGCCTGCAACACACGATGGCTGCTTTGTGATGAGCCATGGACTTCACACTTTACTTGGATGAGTCATGTTCATACAACACAGAAGACAGCAGATAGGCGTTTTCTGGGCAGTTTCGATGAATAGTGTTCTAGAAGGTTCCCACAGGGAAGAATTCTGGACATCTGGACTCGGCACATAATACAAATATAGGAAAATGTACCAATTACTTCAGATTCGAATTTCTCCCTTGAGAGTCTCCCATGGAGGAAACAGCTCTCAGTATCCCAAGACCTGTAAGTTGGAAAATCTGCCACAGGTTCCCTGGAAACTCCACCTTGCCAAAGGTGTTCTAGTTCCTTTATGCCTCTGAGGCCAACTACCTATGGCAAAATTTATTGTGCTCTTCCCTCAGGTGGCATATCTACCTCTTCCTGTTGACCAGGAAGAAGAGGGATGACTCTTTTCAGGGAAAGGAGTTTTTAGAAACACTTCTGCTCTCTTAGCCATATTTGTGTAGGAGTAAGATAGGAGGACCCTTTTTGAAAGATATTTCCAAATATTTCCTAGTAGAAGCAATACTATTACAGAAGTGATATTTCAGCAGTTGAGATGTAGTATAGAGAACAAAACATGTTAGAGCAAATCTTTTACTTGGGGAAAAGGGAACCTCACTGGGATAAATGAAATTGGGGTTTTCCAGGTGCCAGGTGAATCCAATCACCTGAGCAGCATTAAGTAGATGCATAGACAGGGTGGGGGCGTCAGGGGAAGAGAAGGACAAACTGGAAATGTCCTCTCTCAGGTCACAGTGGTCTAAGCGGATCCATATCTTCTTGATAGACCCAAACAGGATTTATAAGAAAAGAGGAAATTTGTGCAGACAAGAGGGAAGCCCCCAAATATCAAATGATAGACATAAGAAAGGAACATCTCTGGCGAGTGATGTTCTTTCTAGATTTTTCTTTCACCCAACACTTGACTAGAGGCCAGAAAGTTTTGTTTGCACACATATCCTGCTTGCCCCACGCTAACATGAGAAATGGACTGTCTTGTTCAAACTGGAAGAAATTGTTGAAAGAAATATAAGTGCTTAAATATCTTCTTCAGGACCAGGAAATCATCTATCATTTGGACTTTGACTGGAGCATTGTAAAGAAGAAACTTATTCTCTACAGTTATACTGCTGAACTAGGAGGAAAGACTGCTGTTGAAAGAGATGCTTTAGCAGTATCTGGAGGAGAGATTAACTCTACAAGAGGCAGAGGAAATCGCCTATTTCCCCTTGTCCAACCCACTCAACTCAAAACACCCCAAACTGTCAGTGATCTTAAATGAGAGGAAGCGGCTAATTTGATGACCAATAATAACCACTGATGGCAAGGATGTTAAGATAAGGGTAATGGAAGTCACACTTCTAACTGTGAGCCACAGATCAGCTGCGGGAATCAAAAATGCAGCAGCAGTGACAACAGACACGTGTTCCAAGCAGAGTCGTTCATCTTATCTCAATCAGGCATCCCTCTTGCCACACAGGCTGAAGTTAGACTTTCTATTCTTCTGTGTGTGTTCATTTTTATTGCAACAAAGTTGCTTTACGACCCTGTACCTGATTCAGAGGTAAAAGTTCACACTTCTTCAGAAGGAGGCTGCCAAAGCACCCTTAAGCTTCCACCACAGTCCAAAGGATCCTCCCCCTTTTGCTTTCTGCACCCCCCTCCCTCAGCCCAGCTTCAGTCCTGCAGTCAGATTTCTAGGCTTTGTCTTCGTTTAGTTTTGTTTGTTCCTTTGTTTCCTTATATTTCTTTATCAGATCATGAGCTGGATGAAATGCCAGTGCTGACTAAGACTCCGAATCTCTACCAGAGGCAGGACCACCTGTTTTTGAGCTCAGTGAAAGGACTGTCACCCATTCTTGGGGAATCTGCCACAGCACAAGAGGCTCAGCTAGACCGCAGGCCACCAGCAGGTGTTCTGAGCTCAACAGTGGGAATCTCTGCCAAGTGGCCATGTTCCCTTGCACGTGGAAAGAATCTCACGAGGATGGGTGAGGAAGCCGGTGTCACTGAGAACTGGGACCTGCCGGGAAAGTTGTTCACTTCGGATGGGCCATTGTGGAGGATGGATGTGGCGGAGAACATGAAATACTTTGCACATCACCTTCATGCCAGAACTTTGACATTGTCATGATGCCCATATTTGGAGAGAACTGGTGACTCTTTTCACCTGGCAATTCAGAAGCCAGCACATTGTTTCTCCATGAGCTATGGCTTGTCCTCCCCCCTTAGGCAAAGGGTTCTGGCCCCAGAGATGACTCTGGTATCGGCTGTCCATGTGACCAGCACCTCGAAATGTCCTTGCTATAATGACTTTCCTCCTCCCAGTGGCACCGTCACCCCACAGACATCTGCACACAAGCTCAGCCTACCTCCTGGTAGGTTGTTTTCATTTCCAAAATTGTGATTTTTGCTTTCATCATATTCTGTACCTGAAGCAAATGTCACTTGTTCAGGTTTCACACTCACCGAGTCTTTCCTCCCCCTGACTCACTGATGATTACACATTCTAAGACCACACACTTCGACTGCGTTGTCTTCCTCTGCTTAAGCCCAAATCTATGCCCGCAGGAGGGCAGCAACTGGATACTATTACCCTGATAGCCGATGATAATATTTCTACATCCATTGTTAAGCCTCTTAAGTTTCTTCTTCACTTTAGGAGTGTTTAGCATATCGTTTTCAAAAAAAAAGTACTCAATGTGCCTTAGGTAAAGTAAGATTTGATACTGCGTTCATGGGAGATTATCCAGAACTAAGCTGTTGAGAGAATATCTCAGTCCCCCCCCCCCCTCAGTCTCTCATAAATGCACCTTTTTAAACCTCTCCTGGGTAAACTGGGTCACTTGATGTTGTTTGAGAACATCTGGAAAATAGTCTTAGGGGGGTGGGGAGAGCTATAAAAGCTCTCTCGGCTAGGGCTGGGGGATACCATGAAAATTCAGATGTGACACATACCAAATGATTCTAAAACAGCCACTTGTGTGTAAGTGCCCAAACTACTCATTATCTGCTTTTACTTCAAATAAGAGGGGTTTGGCAAGGACGCCAAGTTCAGATACACTTTCTTGCTCTCACACAAGCTTCAAATCCCTTCTCTGGCATTTTTAGGCAAGCAAAAAAGCTAATGGCAGCTGAACCGAATATACATTTCTACAGGGCATACCTAGGAGTGTTCTAGAAAAACAAGGCCCCACAGAGGTCCATGGCAGTAAAGACAGAACCCATGGGTGACCAGCAGATCCCCGCAGAGAAATGGTCCCATCTTTATGAGTAGCTATTTCCAAGTCAATGCAAGCACAAGGGTGTATGACAAGCAGCCAGCAATGGTGACCCCCACCCCCCACCACTCTGTCTCTAGGGGGGAACTCAGACACTTCTGGTGTGAAGAGTTCTTCCTTTGGCATCTTGAATTCCAAGCCAAGGAAATCATAAGTGATAGAGCCATGTGTTTGATGTTTCTTACATTCCTTAAAATATTAAGGAAACAAGTAAGAGTCCTTCTTTAAGGGGCGTCAAGAGTGGAGCTGACCAGGTCACTGTCTAGGCAATTCCATTTTGCCTCTTGATTAGCACGGGTGCCAGGCTTTCTCTCCAAATGAAGACAATATGCCAATAGTGATGAACCCTCTGGCCATCTATCTTCCTTTTGTGATCTGGCTCTCAGTGATTTCTTTATATATATATATATACATACACATACATACACATACATACACATATATATTATTGATTGCACACATATATCTATGTCTCTATACATACGTACATACGTGTATATAAATTACATCGTCTACCCCAAGGTTCTCTCACCACCACATCACCCATGAACCATCTTATTTCTTATGCCCATCCTTCCCCCAACTTTTCCCTCTTCCCCCTCTCTTGCTCTATGCTTCAGTTCTGTTGGCAGTTCTATATTTTTCTTGTCTGTTTGTCTGCTTGCCCTAAATCCCTCATATAAGTGAGACCATCCAGTATTTCTCTTTTTCTTTCTGGCTTATTTCCACTAACTTGTTTCCTTGTAGCTCCATCCATGTTGTTTTGAATGACATGTTTGTCTTCTTTGATTGATACATAATATGCCATTGAAAGGAAGCCATTTCTCCTGCCTGTGACTAATTAAACAGCTAAAGCTGCCTCTGAGGAGGTGTCCATGATCTTCCACAGCACCTTTGTCACCTGCCGCACCTGCAGCCTGCCGTCTCACCCTTTTCATCATAAAATGAAGCATATGTTTGAGAGAGGTGGTGTCTTTTCATCACCCCGGGTATTGCTCCAGTCGGGGTGGACACAGCTCTTTCGGCACACCAGGCTGCCTGCTGTGCCATAGGTGAAGAACGGTCCCCTAGCAAGTCATGCTGCCATCAGGGGTGAAAAGGGCACAACTTTGGGTGAAAACCTGTGACTTTCCTACAAGTGTACATGACTCTCATCTCATGGTCTTCTTTTAATAAAAACACATGGGGAAAGCATCAGTGGAAATCTTTGAAAGAAGGCAGGTCTTGATTCTGCAGCTCATTTCTTCTTTTATTCATTCATCACAAGAACACTTAGTAAATTCTTGCTCTAAGTGAGACCCAGTGCCAGGAACTTGGGAGAGAACCTAAGACCAACACAGTTCCGCCCTCCCTGAACTTATATTCCAGGGATCAGACAGACATCACACAATTAATGATGAGTTAAGTACTTAATTACCACTACCAAGAGGATCCCACTAAGAGGAATTCTAGGAATGTAGAAGTCAGGGTCTGGGGTTTTCTAGAGTTCAGAGAAAACTCCTGTCAGGAAGTGACACTTAAACTGAGACCTCAAGGTCAAGAAAGAGTCCTGAGTTAACTAACAGAAAGATAAAAGAGTATTTTCAGCTGAGGACATGACATGTGTTCAAAGACCCTGGGGTGGAAAAGTAATTCTTGCCTATCTGAACAATCAGAAAATAATAAATAAAAATTGGAGAAGAAATGAGTAAAGATGAGGCAACCTGGGCAGGGAACTAGTCAGGTAGGACCTTCAGGCAGAATCCATGTTTCATCTGAAAAGTTGGATTGGAAGTAATATTTCATACGCAGAAATGTGAAATGATGGTTACTATCAAGGTATTGTGAGAAAGAAGTATACATTCTTTGTCAAGTGCTGCAAATTGTGTAATTTGTGATCTCCATGATGCCAGCATCCCCCCAGCTTCCCCCGAGATATTGTTAGCCCCACCTAACATGTCAAGAAACTGGGGAAGGTGAGGATCAGGTCCTGACTATGTGTCTCTGTCACACAGAATTCTTCCCACACAGAATATGCATCTGCTAAGCATGTGTGACCTTTATGTAACATTAATTTTCCAATTGTTTAACACTTCAGGATATTTTCCAATGTGTTAACTGAGAATACTGGGAAAAAATCACCATAGCTCCATTTAAATTACTAGAGAATTAATATGGTACTGTAAACTCACCATGCCTCTTAGGAAGGAATCAGGTTCCAGTGTCCTACATTAGCACAGTACTGCAGCTAAAACATGGAGAGTTGAAACATGATGCTCATGAGGTTAAATCCCACCTTGTAGACCGGGCACGGTGGCTCGTGCCTGTAAGCTTCAGCCTATGAAGCAGCCGGGGCTAGGGATCGCAGTTCAAGTCCCGCCTGGGGCGCCTAGTGAGACCTAGTTCCAAAAAAATAGCTGGGCGTGGTGGTGCGCATCTGTAATCCCAGCTACCTGGGAAGCTGAGGCTGGGGATTGCTTGAGTCTGTGGTACCCCGGGCAACAAGAGCCTGAGGTTCCACGGGCAAAAATAGCAAGACCTAGTTTCAAAAAAATAATAGATAGATAGATAGATAGATAGATAGATAGATAGATAGA
>PVHY01024072.1:0-20107 GCA_004024945.1 Uropsilus gracilis
TTTTTTTTTTTTTTTTTTTTTTTTGAGACTAGGTCTCGCTATTTTTGCCTGTGGAACCACAGGCTCACGTTGCCCGGGGTACCACAGACTCAAGCAATCCCCAGCCTCAGCTTCCCAGGTAGCTGGGATTACAAGCGTGCACCACCACATCCAGCCTTCTTTTTTTGGAACTAGGTCTTTCTACGTGCCCCTGGTGGGACTCGAACCACGATTCCTGGCCCCAGCCATGGCTTCCTAGGCTGCTGTTTATAGGCATGCACCACCAGGCCCGGCCTTAGGACTTTCATAGTGAGTGAGAAGTCAATGTCTGACTTCCAAGCTTCAAAGGCCAGATTGACTCTCTTGTTAAGGGCTAATGCAGCTGGTGCCTTAAAGTGGAAGACAATGCTCAGTTGCTATTCTGAAAATTTTAGAGACCTTAAGAACTATGCAAAATCTAGTCTGGAGCCAGGTGCGGTGTCACACACCTGTAATCCTAGGCTGAGGTTAGGGATCACTTAAGTCCATGGGCTCAAGACAACTCTGGTTAACATAGCAAGACCTAGTCTCTTAAAAAAAAAAATCTAGTCTGGGCACTATGAATGCAACAACAAAGCCTAGATAACAGCACATCAGTTTATAACACAGTTTATTGAGTATTTTCAGTCTACTGCTCAGACAAAAAAAATCCTTTCAAAGTAGTACTGCTCACCAACAATGCATCACATCCCCCAAGAGATGTGATGGTGACAGACCAGGAGAATACTGTTTTCATGCCTGCTAACAGAATGTTCATTTTGTAGCCCATGGATTAAGAAGTGAATTTTGATTTTCAAGTATTTTTTTTTTCGAAATACAGTCCACAAAGTTATGGTTGTCATAAATGATGATGGATCTGGTGGTCAACTGAAAACCTGGAAAGGATTCACTACCTAAGATGCCATGAAGAATATTTGTGAAGGAAGGAAGAACCCAAGGGACTAAAAATTAAACAATAAATGGCAATGAAAGAAGAGCTGGAGAGACCAAGGGAGTGAGAGGGGGGAGGAACAACCAAAAGGTAAATGTAAACAAACTTTTTCAATAAAAACATTTATTATTTTTTTAAAAAAGAATATTTGTGATTATCTAGTCTAAATAATAAAAGTTATGTTTGACAGTTAAATTAAATGTATAATTTATTACCCTTAAAAAAATATTTGTGATTTACAGGAAGAAGTGATAACATCAACATTACCAGGAGTGTGGAAGAAGTTGATTCTAACCTTCATCAATGACTTTGAGAGGTTCAAGATGTCAGTGGATGAAGTTAACTGCAAGTGTGCTGAAAATAGCAAGAGCACTAGAAGGGAAATCTGAAGATGTAATTGAACTTTTGCAACTTCATGGTAAAACTAATGGATGAAGTCTGCATCTTACAGATGAGCAAAGAAAATGTTATCTTGAGATGAAATCTAATCCTGGTGAAGATATTGTGAACATTACGACAATGAATTTAGAATTCTATACACAAACTTAATTCATGAAGCAGCAGCAGGGTTGGAGAGGATTGACACCAACTTTGAAACTTCCTACTGTAAAATGCAATCAAACAGCATCACAGATTACAGAAAAATCTTTCAGGAAAGGTAGTATCAAATGATGAGGCAAATGTTATTTTCTTATTTTGAAAAATTTCCACAGCCACCCCAACCTTCAAGAACCATCACCCTGTTCAGTAAGTAGACATCAATACTTGGGTATGATCCTCAACCAACAAAAAGACCACAACTCACTGAAGACTCAGGTGATGGTAAGCCTTTTTAATAATAAAGTATTTTTTTTAAACTTTAGAGCAGTTTCATGATTTTTAAAGTTTATTTTCCTCACCACCTTCCCTTTTATCTTGTTGTCTCTTCCTCTCTAACACCTCCCTCTTAACCACAGAGTCCTCAGTGTTTACTGATGTTCATTTTTTTTAAGTATTTTATATTATGGAATGTCTGCTAAGTAAATGCCCACTATTTGTTGTCCATCATTCTGACTTGCTTTACCACGCAAAATTCTCTCAAAATTCCTTCATTTTGTTGTAAATGGCTGCATTTCTCTTTTCTATTGGCAACTAATATTTCACGGTGTGCATGTACCACATATTCTTGATCCAGTTGTCCACTGAAGGAGATTTAGGATGTGTCCATGTCCTAATAAATAATGTTATTGTGAATGTTGTGGAAAATATAGTTTTATGGTTTTATATACTATGCATATGTTCCTGAGAGCGGGATTGGCAAGTCATACAGGTTTTCCACTTTTAATTTTAATTTTTAATTTTTGAGACTAGGTCTCGTTATTTTTGCCCGTGGAACCACAGACTCTCGTTGCCCGGGGTACCACAACTCAAGCAATTCCCAGCCTCAGCTTCCCAGGTAGCTGGGATTACAGGCCCGCACCACCACACCCAGCTATTTTTTTGGAACTAGATCTCATTACGGGCCCGAGGTGGGACTCGAACCGCTATCCATAGCCCTGGCCGCTTCATAGGCTGAAGCTTACAGGCACGAGCCACCATGCCCGGCCCACTTTTAATATTTTAAAATACATTTAAACTGCTTCTAAATAGCTGGGCATGGTGGCTCATGCCTTTAAGTGGCAGCCTAGGAAGTCACGGCCAGAGCGAGGGATCGCAGTTCGAGTCCCGCCAGTGGCACGTAACGAGACCTAGTTCCAAAAAAATATAGCTGGGTGTGGTGGCACGCACCTGTAATCCCAGCTACCTGGGAAACTGAGGCTGGGGACTGCTTGAGTCTGTGGTACCCCGGGCAGCGTGAGCCTGCGGTTCTACAGGCAAAAATAGGGAGACCTAGTCTCAAAAAACAAACAAAAAACACCCCCCCCAAAAAAAACCTGCTTCTAAGTAATCTCATTAGTACACATTTCCACCAACAGTATAATAAGGGCCCATAGTCTCCATATCCTCTCCAGCCTTTTTGATTTGTGCTATTCTCATGGGCATGATGTGGCATCTCACTGTAGTTTTAATTTGCATCTCTCGTCAGAAGTGATGATGTCACCTGTCTTTTGACCTTCTGGATATCCTCTTTGGTGAATTGTCTGTTTGTATCTGCTGTTCATTTGTTGAATGGATTACTTGTTTTTTCATTGTTGAAATGTATGAGATTTTTTTATGTATCTTGGACATTAATCTCTTATCAGTTAGATAATATGTGACTATTTTCTCCTATTCAATAGAGTATCCATTTAATTTTTTTTTTTTGCTGTTTAATAGGAGCTTTATGACATATTAGTTTTTTAACCCCAAGCATTTATTTTTAATTTCTTTGCCATAGGGGTTGAGTCACCAAAAGTATCTTTATTGTTGATATTATGGTATGTATCAACAATGCTTTCATTTATGAATTTTATGCTGCACATCTAATCTTTAGCCCATTTGGAATTTCTGTGTATTTTGTCACTGAGTAACCCAACTGCATTCTTTTATAGGTGGCTTTCCAGTTTTCCCAGTATCATTTACTAAAGAGATTATCTTTTCTCCATTTTATAGTCACGGATATTTCATCATAGATTAGGTGCTGGTATTTGCCTGGATTTATTTCTGGACCTGATTTTGGCTTATAATGCTTATAATACTATTGCTTTATAGTAAAGTTCAAAGTCATATTACAAGATACCTCCATTTCTCTCCTTTATTCTTAGGGTTGTTTGCAACTCAAGCCTTTTTGTGGTTCCATTACCATGTTGAGGTTCTTTGAAAAATACTGCTGTGATTTTGCTGGGAATTACATTAAATTTGCATATAATTTTAAGCAAGGTAGGCATTTTATTTATTTTTTATTTTATTTTTTTTGAGACTAGGTCTTGCTATTTTTGCCTGTGGAACCACAGACTCAAGCAATCCCCAGCCTCAGCTTCCCATGTAGCTGGGATTACAGGCGTGCACCACCATGCCCAGCTATATTTTTTGGAATTAGGTCTCGCTACGGGCCCCAGGCGGGACTCGAACCGCGATCCCTAGCCCCTGCCGCTTCATAGGCTGAAGCTTACAGGCACAAGCCACCGTGCCCGGCCCTTCACCATTGAGTATTATATGGGGCGTTGGTTTGTGATTATATGCCTTTTCTTAGATTCAGGTAGGGTCCTTAAATTCCCATCTTGGTAAAAGCTTTTATTATAAATGGGTGCTGAAATTCTTTCTCTACATTTACTGTTGATATGGTATATTACATTCATTAATTTATGTATGTTAGACCATCACTGCATTCCTGGGATGAATCTCACTTGATTTTTGTGTATAATTCTCATGATATATTGTTTTTTTTTTCATGATATATTGTTGAATTCCAACTGTATTATTTTGTTGGAACATTTTTTTTTTTCATTTTAGAAGAGCAGGTTTATTAGGAAAAAGAGACACCTATATAGATACAGGCAGGCAAAGAGGTGCATTTTATTTCATTTTTCTTAATTAATTAATTAATTAATTTTAGGCAAGGTCTTGCTATGTTGCCCAGGAAATTACAGACTCACATTGCCTGGGGTACCATGGACTCAAGTGATCCCCAGACTCAGTCTCCCAGGTAGCTGGAATTACAGGCGCACACCACCATGCCCCGCTATTTTTTGGGACTAGGTCTCGCTATGTTGCTCCAGGCAGGTCTCAAACCCATGGACTCAAACAATTCCTAGTCTTAGCCTCCCTTCTTAGACTGGGATTAAAGGCACGTGCCACCATGCCTGGCCCCATTACCTTTAATTTAAAAACAAATATTTTTATTTTATAATTATACAATATTGGTTATGTTTGCTTGGCTGTATCATATCCCTTATTCCCCGCCCCCTTCC
Organism: Uropsilus gracilis; assembly: GCA_004024945.1. Lineage (NCBI taxonomy): Eukaryota > Metazoa > Chordata > Mammalia > Eulipotyphla > Talpidae > Uropsilus > Uropsilus gracilis. Next base: position 4,819 of record PVHY01024072.1, read on the forward strand.
CCATTCCCACCCCCTTCCCAGTCATTCCAGTTTCTCTTACTGCAAGCTATTGGTCTATGTTTGGCTTGCTGGTCTTTTCCTAGAACTATGTCCTTTTTTCCTGGGTGCAGATTTGCACTCCTGGAAAGCAACAGATGAGGCTGCTCAGATTTCCAGGAGTAGCTGAGGCAGACAGTCAGGCCATGGGGGTGTTCAGCCCCCACCCCCTGCCCACATGGAAGTAGAGGCTGGCTTCCCCAGCTTGAGATCCCAGGACCCAGATTCTTGAGACCCTGAGGTCCCACGACATAGGACTCACCCTTGTGCCCCCTGCCCCCACCAGCGACCTAGGCTGCAGCAGAGGTGAGCTGGGGCTCCTCTCCAAGGGTCTGCATGGTTTGAAAAGACCTCAGCTCCCACCTCCCACAGGGCTCACTGGGTAGGGCCCAGAAGGTAGAGGTTACTTATCCCCTCTCCCAGCTCATGCCCCTTGGGTGCCCTGCCCCCACCCCAGACACTGAAATGGAGGACTGTGTCTCCAGCCCAGAGACCCCTAGATCCCAAGATCCTGAGAGCACAGTGGTGCAGGATTTACCCTATCCCATGCTGAGGGACTCCCCAGAGGGCCAAACCTTTCGAGGGGGCCTCAGCCCTTGTTCCCCACCCTGCTTGGATCAGGGCTGGGCCTAGAAGGTAGGGTCTACAAATCCCCTCTCCCAGGAGAGCTGCATTTTGTTTTTTTTTTTTTTTTTTGAGACTAGGTCTTGCTATGTTGCCCAGGATAGTCCCAATCCCATGGACTCAAGTGACCCCCAGACTCAGCCTCCCAGGTAACTGGGATTACAGGCACATGCTACCATGCCCACTTAGCTTTTGAGACTAGGTCTCGCTGTGTTGCCTAGGGTAGTCTTGAACCTGCAGACTCAAATGATTCCTAGCCTTGGCCTCCCTCCCTAGGCTGGTATTAAAGACGCACACCATTGCACCCAGCCCCGAGAGCTGCATTTTAAAAGGGGCTGGTTTATTAAGAAAAACGGATATCTGTATAGACACAAGCAGGCAGTCTTAGGATAAGAGATGCCTGTTGAAAAATTTTGCATCGATGTTCATAAGGGCTATTGGTCTAAATTTTTTTTCTTGTGCTGTCTTTGTCTGGCTTCAGCACTAAGGTAATTTTGGCATCGTAACATGTATCAGCAAACATTACTCCTTCTTGCATTTTTAAAAACAATTTGGGCAAGATGGGCACTAATTCTTTAAAAGTTTGATAGAATTAATTTTTAAGAAATTTTAAATTATATATATATACACACATATATATATGTTTCACATCTTTGTAATCCCCAGGGTTCACCCCTCCCTGATCATTACACTCCCTCATATATATACATATCTCACATCTTTTTCATCCATTCATCTGTTTTGGGACATTTTGGGTTGCTTCCATGTCCTTGCAATTATAAATAGTGTTGCCATAAACATCCGAGCACAGGTGTCCCTTTGTACAAGCATTGAGATCTCCTTTGGGTAGATTCCCAAAAGAGCTATTGCTGGGTCAAATGGTAGTTCCATTTTCATTAATCTGAGGGTCCTCCTTACTGCCTTCCATAGTGGCTGGACCAGTTTACATTCCCACCAGCAGTGTAAGAGTATTCCTTTCTCTCCACATCCCTGCCAGCACCTGTTATTGCCCTGATAGAATTCATTTGTAAAGTCATCTGGTACTGTTTTTTTGATACAGGGTAGAGATGCAGTTGAAAACTGTATGGGTGCCAAAGTGCCCTGATGGGTGGGTCTGAGAGGAAAGACCCTTGAGAGAAAATGGGAAATGTCAAAGGGCAAATAAAAGGGATGAGTGAAGAGAGAGGAAAGAGAGAGAATGATACAGGCCAATAGAGGAGGCCCATGTGGACAGGCTGGGCAGGAAGGTCCCTGGAAGCATGAGCTGGTGGTGGCAAGGAGCCATGGTGGGAGAGTGACGGGCAGAGAAGTAGCTGGTGTGGAATCAGATGCCAGAATGGCAGGCCGGGAGTGACCAGGGGATGCTGAGGGCAGGCCTAGTAAAGAACTGTGTAGAGCCTCAGCAAGGTGGTGTAAAAGCTAGCTGGAAAGCTGGTACTTGGAGATGGTCAAGGTGGCATATTTGGAAAACTCACTTTGCATCAGCGTCTGTTGGAAAAGTCTGAAGAACCCTGGAGAAGAGAGTAGCTCGGAATGCTGGAGAGAGAAGAAGGAAAGAGAAGAAGGAAAAGAAAGACTTTGCAAGGTGCCTTGGACAGGTATTCGGGTCCTTCGGTCTAAACAGTACTTGGGGTAAAATAACTGGTCACTTGTGACATTAAGGACTTTTTGTTTTCCTGGTTAATTTTTCTTATAAATAAAACTTGCTTAAATTAAATTTGACGGCAACTGCTATGCTCAGGTGATGCAAATCTGGTAAGAAGCTGGGCAATAGAATTTTTAAAATGTGGCTACATTTTACAATGCTGTTTTTTTCCTATGACTTGTTGGTTGGTGGCTTCTGCCCATTTTGATCCTATTTCATTTTGGAAGATTTTTAAAGTACTCTTCAATTTCCATATTTGTGATTGGTTTGATTAGTTCATCTATTTCTTCCTGGGTTATCTAGTTCTTCAAGATTATCTAATTAATTAATTAATTAAATCTATTAATTTATTTTGAGACCAGATCTAGCTATTTTTGCCTGTGGTACCGCAGGCTCACATTGCCCAGAGTACCAGACTCAAGCAACAACCAGCCTCAGCTTCATAGGTAGCTGGAAATAAGGGCATGTGCCACCATGCCCATCTATATTTTTTTGGAACTAGGTCTTGCTACGTGCCCCTGGCAGGACTCGAACCACGATCCACGCCGCGATCCCTGGCCCCAGACGCTGTTTCCTAGGCTGTGGCTTACAGGCATGCACCACCATGTCTGGCGGATTATCGAATTTATTGCCATATAGCTGTTCACATTAATCTCATGATCTTCTGTTTCTGTGCTATCTGTAGTGGCTTTTTCCATGTTCATTTTTGATTCTTTGTATTTTTTTTCATTCTTTTAAAAAATTATTTTTATTAACTTATTTAATTCCAGCCTAAGAAGGGAGGCTGAGACTAGGAATCTTTTGAGTCCACAGATTTGAGACCCACCAGGAGCAACATAGCAAGACCTAGTCTCAAAAAAATAGCTGGGCTTGGTGGCCTGCATTATCTTACCCCAGGGGTTATCCCACCACCTTATCACCCATGAACCATCATCTTAATCTTTTGTGTACCTCCCATCACCGGATCTTCCCCCCTCACCATCTCTTGCTTCAATTCTGCCCAGAGTTAGTTTTAAATTTTTCTTATCTGTTTGCTTCATTTTACCCCTCATGTAAGTGAGACCATCCGGTATTTCTATCTTTCCTTTTCCTTTTTTTTTAGACTAGGTCTCCTTATGTTGCCCAGGGTAGTCCCGATCTTGTGGACACAAGTGATCCCTAGCCTCAGCCTCCCAGGTAGCTGGGATTACAGGTGCCCACCACCGCACCTGGTTTCTTTTTCGAGATCAGGTCTTGCTATGTTGTCTGGGGTATTCTTGAGCCCATGAACTCAAGTGATCCCTGGCCTCTAGAGCCTCTCAGCGCTAGGATTATAGGCACATACCACAACGTCCTATATTGCAATTATCTTCCCTCTTAAGATCATTTTTACTCCATCCCATGGTCTGATAAATTATATCACTGCGTTCTTCTCAAGGTATTTTTTTTTTTTGCCAGATTGAGATGGTTTTTATCGATCAGTTATTTAAGTAGGTTTTTTTTTTTTCCCCTTTTTCTTCCTTCTGGGATTCCCCTAATATGGATATTATTTCTTATTTAAATAATAATTACTTAGTTCTCTTTAAATTATCCCACAGAGTTCTTACACTGTTTTTATTCTTTTTTCTTTACTCTCATGTTGTCCAACATAGTATTTCTAAGCTCAATAATTCTCTCCATTGCTTTTGCTCCTATTGAGGCTCTTGTTTTTTTAAAACTGCTATAGTGTTTCTTATCTCTGAATATATCTACCACATATTTTCATTATCTTTATTCTGCTGTTTTATATCCTTCATTGTTTTCAAAGTTCCATTGGTGTGGACAGAACTAGTGTCCTGAATTCCATTTCTGTCATGCACTACAAGTCCAATCAGGCTGGCGCCCTTCATGGTTTTTTTTGTTTTTGTTTTTGTTCAGGCATTTGTGCGGTGTTCTTCTGTCTTGCAATTTTTAATTTTGTACGGGTTTTAATAGGGACAGATTTCCAACTGTTGTTGTAGTTGAGTAGTGGAGGTGGTGGTGCAGATGCTGGTGAGGGGTTGTAGGTACAAAAGAGGAATAGAATAAAAGGTATTAAAAGATCACTTCCAGGAGACTCAGGTCTCTGAAACTACAACTGTGAAGGATTTCTTTATGGGGGTGGCAAGTATTTTGGATATCTCACTGTGGGCTGAGGCTCAGCTTCTTCTGTAGGTAAGTTCAGGTGCTTTGACCTGATTTAGGTTATATCTGTTAGATGTTATGAGCCTCAAATTCAAGCCAATAGTCCTTGCTCTGTGCCCCCATCTCTGCAGCTCTCCCACAATGTGCCCTGGCCTTGGGTGCCAGCTCATGCACTCCTTAACTAATGCCGTGTAGGGTTTTAGGGGCCCTATGCTGGTATGTGTTCAAGTAAGTAGCTGTAGGGGGCTATGCACCACAGATGCTTCCCCCCTTTTTAAAAAAAACTATAAATATGTATTAAATATAAACATATAATTCTGATTCCTCCAGAGAGCTTTCTTTTTTCTTTTCTTTTTTTGAGACTCGGTCATGCTATGTTGCCCAGGGAACCACAGACTCACGTTGCCCGGTGTACCATGGACTCAGACAATCCCCAGCCTCAGTCACCCAGGTAGCTGGGATTACAGGCACGCGCCACCATGCCCAGCTATTTTTTTGAGACTAGGTCTTGCTATGATGCTCCAGGCAGGTCTCGAACCCGCGGACTCAAACGATTACTAGTCTCAGCCTCTCTTCTTAGGCTGGGATTAAAGGCATGTGCCACTGCACCCGGCCAGAGAGCTTTCTTTTTAAAACTTTTTTATTTTCTAATTTTCATACAATATTGTTCATATTTGTATAGTTTTTATTCCCCTTATGTATAATATGGATCTCCCTTCCATATTGTACCCCGATACCCCTGTCCTACTCTTCCTTTCCCCTTTTCTCCCTCTGGATACTCCAACTCCTCTCATGCTGCAAGTCATTGGTCTGTGCTTGGCTCACTGGTCTTTTCTTTTTTCTGAAGCAATGTCCTTTTTCCTGGATGAGGACTTGCACTCCCAGACCACAAGAGACGAGGCTGCTCAGATTTCCAGGAGTATCTAAGACAGGTAGTCAGACCGAACCGGTCAGGAACCTCTAGGATGTAGGGAGGTGCCTGGAGCAGTTCTCCAGACTCCTTTATTATAGAGATTCCTATGGTGGAAGAGACTGTCTCCTTTTTCCAGACCCATGTATTCAGGGGTGTCTGTGCCTCCTTTTTTACGCAATCTCCTCCATTCCGGTGTCTGTTGCATAGTGCTGCCATATAGTTATGGTATTTTGGGTTGGGAACCAATTTCCAGTCACTGGTAGTGGAGAAGTTCCCTCATGCTCTGTTTGGATCCTTCCCAAGAGTGTCCATGGTTTTGATTTGTTCCTCTCATCTCACGGATGTCTGCAACTACACTGCTTGATTTTCTGATGTCTTGAGCAAATCTGATTGAAGTGGGAGTTTACTGGAGAGGACCCATCCCCCAACCATACCCTTGTGGAGCCTGCTGAGTCCCCACACCTGGCCACATGAGAGATGGGGGCTGGCTTCCCTAGCCAGAGAATCCTAGACCCTGAGACCCTGGTAACACAGGACTCATTTGTCATATGTATATATTCTTTGGTAGATATCTGTTCAAGTCTTTTGTCCATTTTATAATCACATTGTTCATTTTCTTATTTTGAATTATTAAGATTTCTTTGTATATTTTGGAGAGTAATCCTTTATCAGATATGTCAAATATTTCTTCCTAGTCTAAGGCTTATTTTCTTATTCTCTTGATGATCTCTGTTTTTTATTTTTGACTAGAAAGGAGATTTTTAAGAGTTTTGAAAAAAGAGGGACATGACAGAATGGAAACTTTAACATTAGTGTTGATGACTACGGTCCAGGGACAATTTCCTGGCACTCAAGGGTTAGAATAATGACAAACATTTTGAAATGAACTGCATTCAGACGTTTAAAAAATTAGGGTGAGATTCACTTTACAAAATTAAACATTTTAAAGTAAACAGTTAGTGGTATTCAGTACAATGTTGTATAAGCACCTCTTCTAATTCTAAAATTTCTTCATCATCTCAAAATAAAGCTCTACATCCATTCAACACTCCCCCCTCCACCTCAACCCCCTGGCAATCTGCCTTCTGTCTCTATGATTTACATATTCTGTATATTTGAAATAAATGGAATCCTATGTTTTTGTGCCCTCCGTTCACTTACAATTTTTTTGAGGTTCATTCACAGTGCAGCATAGATTAGAATTAGAACTTCACTCCACTTTATGGCTGAATATGCTACTAAATATGTGATTCCACATTTTGTTTACCCATTTATTTGTTAATGGGCTGTCTTGATTTGTTTACAGGTATTTGTTCCAGTTCTTGTTCTCAATTCCTTTGGGTGGATACCTAATATAAATTTTTAAGTCTTGAGTCCTGAGATAGATCATTAAGAGGTCTGTGTGAAGAGGAGAAAGTTGCAAAGGAACCTGGGTGTTGTATTAGTAGTAGTAGACAATAGGGGGAAAGAAACCTAGGAATATTTAATGTTCTGTACGCCAACCGAGGGGATTGTGCTAAAGAGGGAATGTGTCAATTGTTACCAACAGATCAAGGTGAAAATGAGAAATGGATATCTACATTCAGTAAAATATATATTCCTGTGAACTTGACAAGTCATTTCAGTAGAACAAGAAAGGCTAGAAAGGAATACATTTAGTGACTATTGAGGAAGACCTAGAGAGAAACACCACATTCTAGGATTAGAAGACCTACTATTAGGCCGGGCACGATGGCTTGTGCCTGTAAGCTTCAGCCTATGAAATGACCGGGACTAGGGATCGCTGTTCAAGTCCCTCCTGGGGCCCGTAGCAAGCCCTAGTTCCAAAAAATAGCTGGGCGTGGTGGCACACGCCTGTCATCCCAGCTACCTGGGAAGCTGAGGCTGGGGATTGCTTGAGTCTGTGGTACCCCGGGCAAAAATAGCGAGACCTAGTCTCAAAAAAAAAAAAAAAAAAGACCTAATATTGTTGAGTGATTCTCCCAAAATTGGTCAACAGATTCTATGCAATCACTGTTGAAATCACATTTTTGGGTAGAAATTGACAAGTAGATTCTAAAACTTACATGGACATGTACCTAGAGTAGCCAAAACAAGTTGGAAAAGGTACAAAAAGTGAAGAATTTCAAACTCATTATAAAATTACAGTGATCAAGTGGGTTTTAGTATAAGGTGGGTTTTAGTATAAGGTAGACATATCAGTCAATAAACAGAATAGAGTCCAGAAACAGACACACTTACACAATCTACTGAGTTTTGAGAAAATTGCCAAGGTAATTCAAAGGAGGCCGAAGGCAGTTTTGAACAATTGGTATTAGAAATGAATAGCCCTATAGAAAACAATGAGCTTCAATTTTTATCTTAAACCATATATAAAATAAATTCAAAATGCATTATAGACTTAAAATATAAGTGCTCTAGACATCAGATCTGTTTAAATTGGTATTCCGATGTAGTCATGAACCACTGAAATTTTTCCTAACTGACATCTTGTCCTTAAACCAGAATTTTCGACCCTTCTTGCCAGAGTTCTCATTTCTCCGTGTCCCAGATGCAAAGAAAACTAGGACTCTACTCCCCATCTCTGAGCGTTCACTTCCAGGTCTATTACTTCAATTTCTACCCATTCCATCTCCAACTTCCTCCACCTCTATCTTTACCACCTTCATTCTAAAGCAAGCCACTCTTCTCCACTCTGGGCCACTGCAATGGTCTATAGGGACTCCTACATCCTCTCTGGCCCAAGTCTCCACTCTGCAACCAGAACAGCATGGGATTTTTCTGATTACAGGCCTTCAATTTCTTCCTACTGTGTTCTATAAAAAGCTAAAGATCTCCACTAACTACACAGGGCCTGGTGTGGCTGCTGCTGACCTCCCCTCATAGCCACATGGACCATTTTCCATTTCCACACTCTTTTCCTCTTCAGACTCTTTGCATATCCTGTTCTTCTATGCAGTGCTCTCCTCCTATGATCCTTAGCACAAAAGCATCTTCTTCAGAGGGCTAGTTGACTCCTCACTCTCAGAAATGTCCCACAGTAGCATTTTATCATTCTCTAGGAATTTCTTCCATAAAATTTAGATTTTCCTATCACAGCCTAATTCATAAAGTGGAATCCTGTCTGATTGCTGCATCACTGTAGGCCTGTGACCAGCTCAGCGCTTAGCATGTTGAAGGCAACTAAAAAATAACTGACACTTGGTCAAAGGGAATTAAAGACACATCTGGGTTCCTCCTTCTCCAAGTCCCTCTCCCCAGTTTAAAATCTGAGTATAATTTCAACCTCCCCCAACACCTGCCCCCCAACAAATTTAGCTATAATTTCCTTTGGTGTCTTCAGAGTATTGGTTTCAAGACACCAAAATGCAGATAATTCAAAATCAGTCACTTATAATCAGTCCTCTGTATCTGCAGGTGCCAGTCCATGGTTGGCTGAATCTGTAAGTGCTGAACTGCACGTGGAGCGCCAACTGTATTTACTGAAAATACTATGGCATAGGTGAACCTGCTCAGTTCAGATCTGTGTTTTTTAAGGTTCAACTGAATTACTTGAGTGAGATTAAAGTTCAAAGCCCACTTACCCATTTACTACAATATGAGCTAAGGTTCAGAGTACTAATGGGTGACTAACTTTCTGATCCCACAGTATACGTGAAGAAAGTATAGATGGATCAAGTGAACTTGAGTGGCATCACCCAGCTAATAACAACGAAGTCAAGTTTCAAATTCAGGTATTTGTTTCCACCAACAGATTGCATCTTCTGCTCTATGCTCCAAGTATGGTTCCTGGCATAACTATATATTCAATGGACAGACAATCTCTCTCAAAAAAAGGAAAAAGATTTAATTACTTAGTATGTGGCATATAAGACTAAGTCTGATAGCAGCTTTCCCACTTATGTTGAGGGCAAGTAGACAATAAAGAGGACATTCAATACATGTGAAGGCAGCAGTGATTTAAAAGGGGAAAGGTTTGAGGCGCCCAGTCTGCTGATACCTACAAAAGAAGAATAGGCCCAGTCACAGGCTAGGGGACCAGACCTTGAAGAGAACTGTCTATTGGGAGACCAAATGAAGTGGCCCTGGAGATACTTTCAAACACAAAGACCTTCCTACTTGGAGCAAGGCCATTTCTCTGCTTTGTTTTTATTCAAAACTTAAAATTTCTAAGACCCCGCAATTTTCCATCTCAATACAGTGTACTTATTTTTTCTGGCCTCTTGCCTGCCTTTGCATCCCCCTCCCCCAAGCAGACTGTGAACTACCAAGCAGCTGTTATTTTTGTCCGTTGGATGTCGTGGCACCTGCGCCTGAGACACAGTAGAAAGTCAGTTAGTATTTGCTAAATGTATTAATGGCACCCTCAGGGTTTGCAGAAAAGGTGGCCACACAGGCCCCCGTCCTCTGGCCAGGAATGAAAGGTTCCCTGCATCGGTCCACATCTGCTCATTGTGGATCCTGCCTGCTTTCCTATCCAGCCTCGAGTACTCACTCCCAAGTCTCAAGGCCTCATAAATGCCCCTTCTCCACAGACCCCTGCCGCCACTTCCCCATCCCCCAACCTCCGGATGCCGCCACCAACACCTCCGCCGCAGTGGCGCCCGCTCAGCGCATGCTCCGCGGCGCGGGTAGCAGCGGCGTGCGGCCGACGAAGACCCTTAGCGCAGGCGCAGAACCGCTCGGGACAAAGTAGGGAAGCGCGCAGGGCGCGGGCGCTCTTTGGCCACGCCCATCTCCCCGGGCTCGGGGAGGGCGCGCACGCGCGCTAGGAACGGAAGGGTGGGCGGACGCGCGCACGAGGCTGGGAGGGCGGCGGAAGAGGGACAGGCGGTCCGAGGGGGGAGGGGAGTTGCCGAGTGCGCGCGCAGCGGGGGCGCGGGCAGCGTGGGGGGGCGGTCGAGGTTGACGGGCGCGCGCGCGAGGCTTACCCTCGCACGGCGGCGGCGGCGGCTTCTTTGTTTCGTGAGGAGAGGCGAAACACCCACTCTGTCCCCGACCCCGCGTGGAGGGGTGGGGGCGGCGCCGGGAAGGCGACGGCGCCGGCGGCTCCCGGTAAGGAAGGCGGGCCCTTAGAGGAGCGCGGCGCGGGGCTTGGAAGGACGGTTTGAATGGAGCCGGGGCGTCGAGGGGGGAGGGGGCCGCCGGCTCCCGGAGCGGGGCTGGGGTACGGCGGCGCCTGAGGGTCAAGAAGCCCGGCCGGAATCGCGCGCGCGGGGGAAGGCCACAGTGGAGCGAGGCCGCGGCGACTACAGTATCCGCGGGCCGGAGGGGTGGGGGCCAGGGCCGCGTGGAGGCCGCGCGCTACTCGCGCGCGTTCTCGTCGGGGTCTTGGGACAAAGCTTCCTGTCCCTCGGCGGGCCCCTGCCCCAGTCCCCTTTGCGGTCTCAGCCAGGTCTACAATAGTCAGGCGTCTGGGCTTTTCTGGCTACGTTGTAACGGATCCGATCCAAATGTTGCCTTTTGGTAAGGCTGTGGCGTATACTCCGTACAAAAAACAAAAACAAAAAAAAACCCCCAGAACCCTACGTGTGTCATGTATCGCTTGGAACTAGCATTCGGAGCCTCCTTGATTATTGCTTTTGTTATTTCATATCACGTCATTCTAGTTTTTCATGGAAAAGTAAAGTTTTCCTAATTCCTGGTTAGTACAGTGACTTCAAAACGTCTTGACTGTGAAGAGTGGACAGCAAGAGAGGGAGGGTGGAGAAACTGTTGAAAGAATTGTTTTTGTTTTGTATTATTTTTCCTTACTCCCAATTGATTTTCTAGTTTGACTTTTATGTAAAATATGAACCTTTCAATTTAATGTTTTGTGCCGCACTTGAAGACATCAGTCTCCATCGCACTCCTCCCCCATGAGTCTTTTGAGAAAGTAGGGAGTATGGGTAAGAACCCCGTCCCTGGAATTTGAAACAAGTTTTCGACTTGAATTGACAGACTCAGTTGTAACTTGATTTCTGTCCGTGACTGAGCTGTATGATGGCAGGCGGTAGCTTAATCTCTGAACTTCAGTTTTCTCCTTTGTGAAATAGTAATAATGTCACAAATGGAATTGGTGAAAACCTGTAAAATGATTCCTGGCAAGTGGGAAGCACAACTGTTACTATCTGGTCCAATCTTCATTGCTCAGTAATATTTGTTGCGTCCCTACAGGGTGGATGGAGTGGATGGAGGTTGAGTGTCTTGAGTATCTTTTTTGGGAAACAGGCCTTTGATGTGGTGACAGTTCTCCTTGGTTAGTTATTTAATCCTTACAACCCTCACTGGGAGAGGTATGTAGTAGGTATACAGCTTATCCTGGGAGTCAGTTTAGGGATGCTCTGTGGTCCAGGCTTGTGTGTTTTGTTTTGTTTTGTTTTGTTTGAGACCAGGTCTCGCTATTTTTGCCTGTGGAACTGCAAGCTCACGTTGCCCCGGGTACCACAGACTCAAGCAATCCCCAGCCTCAGCTCCCAGGTAGCTGGGATTACAGGCGCGTGCCATCGCACCCAGCTGTATTTTTTTGGAACGAGGTCTTGCTACATGCCCCTAGCGGGACTCAAACCGCGATCCCTGGCCCTGGCTTCCTAGGCTGCCATTTACAGGCATGCGCCACCATGCCCAGCCCCAGGCTTGTGTTTTGACCAACCCTGTCCAATCATTATTTCCCTCAGCTACACTAGAACATCACCCTCCTCCTTTTTTAAGGTGTTGATTACCCCAGTTTGTAATTATACTTCTGATGCCCACCAGAGCAGGGGACAGGTCGCATCAACCTGGGCCCCTTAATTGTACCCTGGGCCTGGCACCTGGTAGGTAGGTCTTTACTGAACATTTGAGTTCTGAATGAGGAGCCTCCTTGGGAGGTTTGTCTGAAATGCTTAGCATAAGACGAGGGGTGGTTTAGTAAGCAATCAATATTAGTTGCAATTTGGCTTTTTTATGTTTCTAGGCCCAGATCTCATTACTCTGTAGTGAGGGTAGGGGGCAATTCTTACTATGGTGTGGTGGTGGTGAGTGGAAGGAGTGCAAGTTTTGTACTCAAATCTCCTGAGTACTCAGATCACCCAGCTCAAAATCCTAAGCTTGATATCCAGCAAGGCACTTAACAATAGTTCCTCCAACTTGTGAAACAGGTCTGACAGTGAAACCACCTCAAAAGGTGGTTGAGAGGGTTGAATTGAAGTAACACGGGAAGCAGCTTCACACACTGAAGCAACATCTGACATTTAGTGAGCCCTCACATTGTTGAAGTTTAATATTAATACATATATGTACATGCATACATTAGTAATATATGCATTTGTAAGTTGACTGTTTAAAAAACTGAGAACATTTATAGTATTTTTATATTCAAGCCTAGGTTTGATGTACTGGTTATTCGTATTTTTTTCTAATTTTTCTTAAAATCATTGCCTAGATTCCTACATGGTAGAGCTTCAGAAAGTAGAGACTTAAAATTGCAATTTGGCTTTTTTATGTTTCTAGGCCCAGATCTCATTACTCTGTAGTGAGGGTATGGGGCAATTCTTACTATGGTGTGGTGGTGGTGAGTGGAAGGAGTGCAAGTTTTGTACTCAAATCTCCTGAGTACTCAAATCACCCAGCTTTGTTTTTTCTCTATAGTTAACTTTCAAGCAGATTACCTTGTTTTCTTGAAAAATAGTTTCCTGTACCTTTTCAAAGGTATTCCATTAATGTTACATTTTAAACAAATTGAGTATTTTTTTCAGACTTTTCTGTCATCTATTTCTACTACCCCATACTACAGCTTTGCTCTGATAGAACTTAAATTTTCCCTTGCAGTTATTATGCTAAAGCTGAGTGTTTATTAAGGTCTATGCCATTTTCTTTGGTTAAAGATGTGCTTTATACTAGATTGTTGCAGTATCTTTTCCTGGTGAATTTTGTTGCAAAAATAAAGTGTCAGTAAAAAGTAAAACCACCGCATTTTGTGCCCAACTCTTTAGGAATATTGATCTTGAGTTTTTGAGTGGGGGTGGAATGGGAGAGGGCTGGTGTGGCAAGGAGGAAGAGATAAAGCTATGGACGATGCGTTGGTCTCTAAACTTGCCTTGTCAGTCTATTCTGAACATAATGACATTTGCTACCATGCTTTTACACTCCTTTTGAACTCTCAAAACTACTGGAAGGAAATCCAAGACCACCTCCCACCATGTTGTTTATAAGTTAACTAGGAATATGGGCAGATGATGGAAACAACAGGGATATTTGACATTTTAAACCAGTCCGTTGCCTGGGTTTTGCTCTTGGCTTCACCACTTCCCCTGGTGAGGATGGTGCCTCAGAGAAAGGGGGTAGCAGTGCCAAGTTCCTGATAAATTCTTGTCATCAGTGCTGCCATGACAGAGAGACCCATTCATATTGACCACGGGTGGAATACAGTGTTAGTGGTGCCCCCTGGAGTTGTTGTGCAAGTAACCCAACCAGTCATACCCCATTCATACAGCAAACAAATGTGCATTGAGTGCCCACCTTAAATCAGGCTCTGCTGGTGGTTCAGCTGGAACAGGTGGACAAGGGCTCTTTCTTGTGTTCTCTTATGCATGTCCGTCTCCTTATTGCCCAAGAGGACAGCAGTGATACCCAACTTGTAAAATTGTTGCAGGAATTAAACAACAAATTTACAAATGTAAATTGCTTAGAATGCTGCCCTGCTCCATAGCTCTAAACAATATTAATTGCTGTCATTTGTTGTTTCCTACAACTTCCTGACAGGTTAAAATGCATATAGACTACATTTTTGTTTCAAAGTAGGAAGCAAACCAGCTTCTCCATTTTGTCTTTAGTATTTAAGAAGTGCATGCTTTACAAGTCCACATGAGACACTGGGAAGAAGGAAGTGTTTTTTAAAAATGTTAAATGTTCATTTTCTATTCATATATTTTCTCATATCTTGGAACATGAGTTGGAACTCTAATTAGAGGGATGTGCAAAACCCACTATAAAAGGGAAGTAACAGCTGCTAGAATGTTGGGAATTGAGACGGAACCTGTCAGAATTGAGTCTCAGGTTTGATTTGGCTTCCCTTGCTATCTACTTTATAAACATTCTTAGAAGTATTAGACTCATTAATGTTGAGACTCATAATGGTGATATCTTTATTGTAGTTTCTGTTATCTGCATCTTCATGGCATTACATTTTCAGGATGTGAGTTGGACAGACATGAGAAATTCAACTTTGACTCATAATCTCATATGAGGAAAGACTTTGAGGGAAGCATGAGAATGTGGCTAGGTTGTTGCAGGTGGAATTTCATAGGAAAGAGGGATGTTCAACTTCCTTTTAGTTCCCTCAAAGAAGGGGCTCTTTAGAAAACAGGTAAATATTAGTAGGACCTAAACCAACCAGACCCCTTCTTGGGCTGTATTATCTCAGACTGACTTCTATAACTTTACTTTGGGACTAGTTTACTTTGCTAAAGGGGCATGTTTTCATTTTTGTATGTGGATACTTGTCACTGGAGTTCACCAGCTGTAAATAACAAAGGAGGAAGAACCTCTTTTTTAGCAGTAGTATGCTCGAAATGGTTCTTTGGGGTGGTTTTAGTTCTTCTTTCCCAATAGGTTGTGCTCCTCTGGCTCAGGAAGCAGGTGGTTGTATGGCAGCTGCTGCCTCACCTGTCATAGTGGGATACTTAACAGGCAGGGTTTTATGTGTGTCATCCTATCTCCTGAAAATCCCAGCAAAATGGTCCAGTGGGTAGCTTCACTGGCTTTTTTCTTTTTTCTTTTTTTTTTTTTTTTTTGAGACTACGTCTCGCTGTTTTTGCCTGTGGGACAGGCTCATGTTGCCCATGGTACCACAGACTCAAGCTTCCCAGGTAGCTAGGAGTACAGGTGCAGGGCACCATGCCCAGCTATTTTTTTGGGGACTAGATCTCGCTGTGTTTCCCCAAGCAGGACTCGAATCGTGATCCCCAGAC
>PVHY01024073.1:0-20100 GCA_004024945.1 Uropsilus gracilis
GTGGCTCCCAGGGGCGGCGGAGATGGCGTGTGGCGAGGGGGTCCCTCCCAGGGGCTGGAGCCGGCGCCTATGACCTTCAGCAGCTATGTACCTGAGGGTCGTCCACCCAACTAATAATTTTAAATGTTCACATTTTTTATCTATGTAAAAAGTAAGTCTGATAATCTTAGTCTCCATGTTTCCCAGTCCAGTCTCATTTCTTTTACTCCCATGTCAGACTGTATAGTTTGCCTGTTAATATTTTAAAGGGAGGGAGAAATCTGATAATGTATTATATTGTGTAGTGAGCTTTAGTTTATATGAATAGCATTATATTGTATGTTACTATATATAATCTGACTTTTTTTACTTAACCTATTTTGAGAGATAATCAAGGTGCTACATACAGATAAAACTTATTAATCTTTAATTGTTATGTGGTTTTAATCCATTGTATAAATACAAGCAGAACTTATTTTTCCATTTCCCTATTCATTGTTGACATTTAGGTTATTTCCAGTACATTTCTATAGTAATACCAGTTGCTTTCCTAGGTGGCTATACTGCTTCACTTTTCCATAAGCTGTATATGAAGTTCCTTTGTCACCACTCTTTTAACACTTGGTAATGCTGAGATAGCTTTATTTTTTGCCAATCTTCTATATTTACATTTTTCTATTCAGTGTTTACTTCAGTTCTTCAATGATTCATAAGCATCTACCAAAAAGTGCTATTTCTATGTCACATAAATAATATTTCCACTATTATATTTTCGAATTGAAAATTAGAAGCACTATTGCTGTATTCCCCAATGTTACTGATTTGGGGTAGTTAACAATTTTCCAAATGGAACATTGCTCTCTTACATTCAAGGAAACTTCTCCAGAATAAACCCCACTCCAATGTGCTTGTCTAATCATGCCACTGATAGCACCAGTAGCACATCAATGAACTCATCATGGGCTTCCCAGCTCTCCCTTCTTACTTGTGTCCCTAACTATTCCTTAAAGGGAATCTGATTTGCTCTGTGCTCTCTTCCTAATCAATCTCTATGACATAAAATTCACCCCCAATTTGCCTTCTCTTTGGATTATAAAGAGCACTTATATTGAAAGTCAAGTATACTGAGTATTGTATATGTTTTTTGCTATCATAATGCTAAATACCCTCAAAGAAACATGGTTATCTCTGACAAACCAGAGGCTATCATAGATCATGAAAATATAGAAGTATAAATGCTAAAACTCTCATATATTATCATTCTACACAGTTAAGCCAAGTAAACACAGCAGAGTTTGAGTCAGAATATTTGGATTAAATCCCATTTTTGCTGTTTATGAATATATATATATTTTTTAGCAAGCTACTCAACCTCTTTGAGCTTCACTTTCCTTTTGTGTAAAATGGAACTGATAATAATCTACCTCAAAATATTGTAGTAATTAAAGTCAAGGCATGTAGAGCACTTAGAACACTGCCAGGCAGGGCATCCATATGTAAATACTGCTAATATTATGTAATACAAGGCAGTTCATGGTTACATCACATTCAGTTGATCATACAGCATCTGTAGTTCAGATATAGTTCATACAGCATCAGTTCATGATTACTTCACATTCAATTGACCATACAGCATCTGGAGTCAAGAAACTTATTGTTCCATGATTTGTTCATGTCTGAGGACTTAATGATTTTTTTTCTTTTCTTTTTTACTGTATATGGTGGGCTTGATATAATTTAACAATAACTTTGTTTGTCTCAGTGGAGCAAGAACTTCTGCCAATGTGAAACAGAATTTTGTAGTCCATCATTAAACAGAATTTCACTATATAAAACAGTATTCCTTGTATAATACTTAGAAAGTCATTCCTATGAATAGGAGCACCTGTACACAAAGCAAACTTGTGCCACTTTCAATGAGTCTGCTTTTGCCAACAATTAACCTAATGTATATGTTATTCTTATATTACTCTGAATTATTATGACTTATCAAAAGATCCAGTGTGAAAATGTTCACTTATACATATATACATATGCCCATGGGTCTGTATGAAAATTATTTTGGGTGATGATCATCTTTAAACTTGGCATCTTCATTAAGTTGCTGTACATTCATTTCCTGACCCACTGATGATGGGTATCCAAGAAATGGAGGGTCCAAATATTTTCTTAGGCCATTTAACATTCATCACTTGTTATGTGCCTTATTTCATTCAGTTATTTACTTAAAAGTCACTTCTATGGAAATGTTTTCTCTAAAAAGGTAATCTGGTACATTGTATCCTGCCTCCTCTGTTTATTTTTCTCCATAGCACTTATCACTACCTAAGACCAGTTTTATACATATATATATATATGAATGGATTAAATTCTTTATTATCTCTCTCAACCTACTAGAAAAAAATGCAAGTAAGGGATTTTATTTTATTTATCACTATATTTGCAGCACTGAGTGCAATAGTAAATCTCAATAAAAACTTGCTGAATGAGTGAAGAGTACAACTGGTTTATAACCCTCAAAGACCCATGTTGCTTTTTTCCTTACAACCCAACAATGACAACTAGTTCCATGTTGATAATAACCTATTTATAAGAGATGCCTGGACTATTCTTTTAGATTGATTATAAGATAGGAAAGTGCTATGTGATTACTGACCAATGGCAACCAAGGGGCTAGAGGGGAAATGATAATACGTGTTCCATGTTTCCCAACTCTGGTCGAAGCTAAAGCCAACCCCAGTCATTCATTCTATGCTGTCTCATCTCTGGTCCCCACTTGAATGTGTTTAGCCTTACCAGGGAAAGAGAAGTTACAGCCTCAGCAGAAAGCATTCCAAGATATATCTTACTACCCAACAACTAGAAAGGAAGTATTTTTTCTCTCTAATGACCAAGCCTAAGACTGATCCTCAGATCCTCACTCCATTACTTCTGGTTTTGTTGTTGTTGTTGTTGTTGTTTTGTAATTTAATCCATTACTTCTGACTTCGATGTAACCATCCTATTAATCTTCCTGGTTCCTCCTGATACAATCCTATATGATACTGAAAAGGTAATTTTGAACAACTTTCTTCCTCCCATAAAAACAATACCCCTCACCTGAAAAATCATTATGTCTTATTAGCAAGTATATGTTACCTTGGACCAAATTCCAAACTCCTTCACTTCAGGAAAGAAATGCAGGAAGAAAACTCTGAGTTCCTTCTCTACTCCTTGACTTTTCAGAAGATCAGAGTGACAGAATTCCTCTACATCTGGCATTCAGGCATAAACAGCATTTTATATGAGGTTAGAGAGGACTCCTCCAACTCATTTCAGTACTTTAAACATCAGATTCCAAGGCCCTGGCCCAAAATTTCTAAGTAGGTCTGAATTAGAGTCCAGGAATTTGCATGTCAAGCAAAACTGCAGGCTATTCTGAGATCGTTGGTTTTTAAAACACACTTCTAGAACACTGCATAAGAGTCCCACAGACAGAAGATTGAAGACCTAATGTCAGGATAGCAAGTAAATGGTTTTCAAGAAGTATGTTTCCAGTGAGGGTGATGGCTTTTGTCATCTTCTCAGACTTTCATAACCAGCTATATTCCCTCGCCAATGCTGCTTCATTCTTCCACAGCAGTTATTGTCTTATAATTATTATATATTTATTTACTCATCCAATTACTACTTTGGGACCTTAAATTTATGAACAATTCTCTTCAATTCATAAACTCCCTCAATTTCTCTTCCAGAATACTACTTATCCATAGTCTATTCACCAAATAATCTATTGAAGAAAAATAAAAACATGGTGACATTTTGAAACTGAGAGATGCAATACGTGTGGAATCAGCAGTTGACTAATGGTAGAACTATGGACTTAGAGGATGCATCTGCCTTTGGCCCACTTCTTCAATCCTGTGTAACTGATTCTGTTGGATCTCCATGCTAAAGGGAGCATGCAAGTGCATTCCACCCTGAAAAGCCACCCCAGCACCCAGCTAGCATATCAGGAGAATTAAATCACTGATGTTTCAAAGCTACTCTATAGTCACATAAAGGAAAATAGGTTTTAAACTTCTTTTCCTGAATGATACCAATTAAATAGTATTTCCTTTTTCTATTTTATCTTCTGATTCATTCTCATTCTTTCTCTCTTTCTGTCTTTCATACGCGCGAGCGCACGCGCGCACACACACACACACACACACACACACTTTTCCCCAGGAAAACTTTCCTAAAAACTCACAAAATGTTCCAAACCCCAGCAAAGGTTTGTACCCTGAGATTTTGTTATTCATGAAGCAGGCCTTTTGAAGTCTGATTTCTCAGGATTGATGCTTTATCTTTAAATAGTGAATATGAACACTGGCTCACAGGGCCTCTGACAATCACTTAGGAATAACGCAGACATTTGTGTCTGGGCAAGGTCCCCCCTACACAGGGAACCTTTTGTAAATATTAGTTACTAGAATCGTAACACTAATAGATGTAGTTAATAATTATCACAATGTGCCAAAACTGCACAGTTTGCTCCCTGATTACAATATTAAATTGCTATTGAGCTGTGGTATTCGCTTCAGGCAATACTAGTAAGAACCCCCTAAAGACCCAGGCTGGCCTCGCGCACAAAAATGGAAAATGTTCCACAGCACACAATGCTCAGGCAGCAGTGGGCTTTGCCAGAAAACAAACACAAAACTCAGACAATAGAAGGAAAGTTTTATCAGAGCTGAAGTGTCCTTTCACTTGGGAACTGTCATCGCTCAACAAGAAAAACACGCACACACTTGATAGCAGCTTACAAGGCGAGCCATTACTATGGGCACAGTGACTCACAGAGCAGATAGAGAACACTGCACAGCCTGAGCTCAAAGGCTTTGTTTTATTTGCATCCGATTATGTCTAGAGATAGGCCAAGCCAGCTTTGAAAAGTTGAGGGCCCCTCAGAACGTGGGCAGGCTTCTCTCCCTGTGAGCAGGGAGGGAATTTTTCCTTTCCCACACACCCTCTCTTCTCTGCTTGACAGGTCAAGCGGCCTGGACAATAGGGCCAAGCTACCGAGAGCAAAACTGCAATTTAATTGAGAGGTGTCATTAGCTCCAGGACGGCACATTCAAAAGCAGAAACAATGGGGGCACTTGTCACATGCAGCACATACCAACCCACCCCTCATCCACCCACATACTGCCATGCCACCTCCATATTTGCAATTTCAGAGACCCACAGTGGGCAAATGAGTACTTAGCAATCATGTGCATGTACAGCTGCCCAGCATGTGCAAACAGGAGGCCAGTCTGCCCACGCCCAGGGTACAGAAGCATATCGGGATACGCCTATCACTGAGGCTGAACTCAATATATGCAGCTTTACCAGAAATTGAGGCCCCTGAAGGCAGCATGGTAACAAGAAAAGGAACAGTTCTCATAAGGCAACTAATTAAAAAAAGAGATTCAGCAAGAAAAAAAAAATGCTACTTGTACTGTGACCCCATCAGGCCAGGCAAACCAGTTAAGAGACAGCAAAATGCTTTTTCTTGCAGATTAGGAGAGGTTACATTGGGAGTTGTCTGCAGCCCTCTTAGCAGTTGCAGCATCTCTGGCCAACACAGGCAGACAGAGTAATGGATTTTCCTGGCATAGAGGAGACAGTTAACAGTCATTCCTTTCCTTTCTCACGAACATACTACCTGCTCCAGATTCCCAAAGTAGGTTGGGCTGCGTCCATTCCCCAGGCCAAGACACCCTGGACTGAGTTTGTTACTAAATGGGCAATTCAAGTTAATACATCACCTTGATGTATTAACAATGAACATTCCTAGTTTCCCAGATGAAGTGGGGGTTGAGGGGGACATGCGTTGGGAGAGAGGGAGGGAGGGTTGGTAGGATTGGAGGATAAATGTTTTTCCTACAAAGTCTAAGAAAGATATTCAGACACATTGACTCCTAGTAAATCCAAAGAATAGTAAACAAAGAATAAATATGTTTTAAAATATTTTGTACATTTCTCTATTTCAAAACACATACTTGTTTATTGCCATTTTTCACATTAGTCAACAGTGTGGCCTTGAGTATACTACCTATTCTGAACATCAAGGATAAAACCAATATATACAAAATGTTTTACTACAAGTATGTTACAAAATAAGGTTCCAATGAATATTACCTACTATTGTCATTATAAAAGCTATTACTATTATCACTCTTGTCTTTTGCCTTAGAATCTAGCACAGTGCCCAGTACACAGATGTTTAGAATCAATGTGTGGCTGGTGGAAGGATGGATGGATGGATGGATGGATGGATGGATGGATGGATGGATGGATGGATGGATGGATGGATGGATGGATGGATGGGTGAATGCCTTATGTGACAGGTAGCTCTCTTTCCAGAGCTACTCTGAATTGTCATTCTCCCATTCCAATAAATAAGAAGAACTTGGTCTTCTTATTCCATCTGCTACATTATGAACCTCAGTAGTTTCAGTGATAACTGACAAACACAGCCTAACACGAGAACAGCAATTGAAATTTGACTTTTTTGTCTCATTTTCCACTTTAATGAGCCTGTGAATTTGAAAACAGTCATTTCAAGGAACTTCTGACAATTATGTGCAAGGAAATGCATACTGAAATAAAAATATGGGAGAAAGTAACATGTGAGTTACATTACCTATGACTCCTCCCAAAAACCACTTCTAGAAGGAAAAAAATAGAAAGTTGGAAATCTATATTGAATATTCCATATATTAGATCCTGGAATTCAAGTTATTAACACTTCTGCCAAGTGAATTGAGCCAAGAAGAGCACAGACTTGGAATTATGTAATCTATATTCTCATTCAAATCCCAACATTTGAACTATGGAGAAATACTGCTATTATCTAAGATGCACATTCTTCATCTGTGAAATAAGGGTGATACCAATTATCTTAGTCCATTAAGGCTGCTAAAAGTACCACAGATAGTGGCTTATGAACATCAGACAGGGATTTCTCCTAGTTCTGAAGGATAGAATTCTGAGATCAGAGTCAAATTCTTGGATAGTGTTTTTGTGGTTAAATGTCATCTTCTTGTGTTCTCATCTTTTTGTGTTCTCATGGCTGGCTGACCGGGGTCTCTATAACGGCACTAACACTAATCATAAGGGCTGACTTTATGATCTAATCATTTCCCAGCGTTCCTCCCTGATGCAATTACATTAGGGTTCAGGTTTCAACATATGAAACTGGGGAAGGGGGTACACACAGTCTTTCATGTGTTGCACAGGGTGTTAGGGAAGTTTAAATAAAAGGAGGCTTATAGGAAACATAAGACAGAGACCATGATACAGAAAGTCTGGATGTTTTGAGGATAACTGAACACTACTCTGAGCTCTGATGAAACTGGGAAGCAGACTGGAGTCTTCAAATGGACCCAAACACCAAATATTAGTTGTGTAAATGGTGAAACTGGACTTAAGAAGACAGCTTGACTTGAATTCAAATTGATTTTTTTGACTCCTCCTTGCTCCAAGTTCCCCACAACTTAATATTCACAAAGGGAAGAATAACATCTACTACTTCAGAAAAAAAAAAAAAAAAACAAAAACATGCCTTTTTCCTCTTTGGTGATAATGAGAGATGCCTCTCGTGATCCTTTCTCTCTGCTGTCCTTCTGCTCATTGAAGTAGGTACTCCAGCTGAGTCCATCTGATCTCAAGCTAAGTCTCAAATTATATCCATTCATTATTTACATGTAGATCAGATCCCAGAGCCTTCTTTCCTTTTTAACCAAGATACTGAGCATTCTTACCTATTTTGCCATGTTCTTTAGGCATCTCCCCCATGTCATGATGAAAGTTAAGTATTTCTTGGTCAGTCTGAAAGAGTATCTACTACTTAAATCATGTCTATCCTTTGTTCCCTAACTGGATATTCCTGCATCTACCCACTACCCCACATCTACCCACTACCCCAATTTCACTCCTTACTCCTAACTAGGATGCCTCCAATTCCCTATACCTTCCCTTTTCTTTACATAAATTTCCTCAGGGAGATAAACAACTGCCTACCTACCTACAAAGTCTATGGTACATCAAAACTTAACTAATTCTCACTAAATATTCAATACTCATCTCCTTAGTCTTTCCATCTATCCAAATCTAGCATCAGCATCCCAATCGTCAAGTTTCCTTATGATTTTTATTTCAATTCTTTATCCATAGCAGTAAGATGTCCCTCACCACAGGGGATTTTTGAATCCCCCTCAGGCTCTCCAAGACCTGGCCTATCTTCTATTGAATCCCTGTAGCACAGACACTCCATCTAATAGCTCTTTTAGAGCCCCTGTGACAAGCAATATGCCTTCTTATGTTTCCTTTTCTCTTTCCCATCAGTCTCCTCCAGTACTTCAGGTGCTTGCCAATGACTTTGGAATAAAACCAAATTATATTTCTTTTAAAATAGCCAAGGAAGCAGACATTCCAGAACACTAACAGACTCAGAGAACACAGACCAGTCTCTTCAGCCTATTGCTGACAGAGATCAGTCAATACATGGTTTGTTACCATTGCTTTGCCCTTGACTCTACATAGACAACTCACCAATCAGATATTACTCATGGGTTTTAGCCATTTGCTTGTAAGACAAAGGCTTTCAAGTACCCACACAGCTTATGCTTTGAGGGGAACAGAGATGAAGATCTGGTTCACAACATGCTTATGATGCTGCAAAGAGGGGCAGCAGGTAAATGTGCTCTTGTCATCTTTACCAAGATTCCTGGACTTCCATTTCTCATTTGTAAATGAGAAATAATATCTAATCATTTGAGTTGGGCTTTATAAACTGACCACAAATATCAAGCTACAACAATTTTTTAATTCATGGCAAGCAATATGTTATCCTTATATTGTACAATATAAAATTATCCTTTGGGGAAAGTACACACAAATTTTTTGTGGCTTAACTTAAAAACAACAACTGTCCCATGAATGACTTGCTTCTTTTTCCCCAAAGAATAGACCCTCAATCATTCAATATGCAGTGGAAATTAAAGGTCTATCAGTCCTACATACCAAAAGTCAGTCTTCAAGAATATCTGACCTACAGCATTTCAACCTCATTCTGCCTTTCAGATCTATCTTAGCAGACTTCCAAGATTCCAATCTTTCATTATAATCTAGCAAACCTCTCGTTTTCCTTTATCTATCTAGCTATCTTATACTATTTGATCTCAATCTTAAGAAAATTTTTTCTTTTCTATGAATCTAATCAAAATTATTTCATTCTTTAACTCTCCCATTGTGCCTATTCTTACTTCTAGATGAAAGTCTACCTTTAAACTTACCTGATTCTACCTAAAGATTCTCAACAAACTTGATTCCTAGAGATATATCTAAAGTTTTCTAAATTTCCTTTTATTAAAAAGTGGAGATCTTAATAATTCTTTTGAGGCTTTTCTTCCTCTTCAAATTTAAGAGGATGGCATCCTTGTA
The DNA here is from genome assembly GCA_004024945.1 of Uropsilus gracilis. Taxonomy (NCBI): domain Eukaryota; kingdom Metazoa; phylum Chordata; class Mammalia; order Eulipotyphla; family Talpidae; genus Uropsilus; species Uropsilus gracilis. The sequence continues at coordinate 9,433 of PVHY01024073.1, forward strand.
TTGTAAGGGCCCATTCCTCTCTATAGATTTACCAATAAAATTCTGGCTGTATCAGAATTCCAGATTGGGTCCTTGAAACTTAAAATCATAATAGAAGCTTGCATAATTAACATGGTCTAGTGCAACCAACCTTGTCACTGATTAAAATGTAAGCAGCCTGCTTGTGATATCAATTGTAGTTCAAGTACCAGGTTCACAGATCTGTTTAGGTTCTTTATTGGTTCTGGCAGTTACACAGACAAATCAGGAAGGGTAGGTCTAGGGCGAGGGATCGGACTGGGAGGCAGGCAAGTCTCAGACCCTCAGGAATCTTCACACTCTTTCTCCAGCCTCTTTCTCTCCCTGGTGTTTTCTCGTTCTCTCCTATTCCTATGCTCTCTCCCATTCTGTCTCTTGTGTTCCCATCCCAATGTGACACCACCCTTTTATTTTCTTCCCTCCACCCCAAATGCACCCACTCATACATGTGCATATTGAATGGGCTCAGAAACACACAAAATCATGGGGAGGGTACACTATCACAAATGCTGGTACAATGGCTAATAGCAGATGAGTAAAAACCCTGAAAACTTTACACAGGGGAAAGTCAATTTGAGACCCTGTTGAAGAAGGACATGCGCTGACATCAAATAGCACATGAATAGATAACAGGAGACAGGAAGGTGATCTTAACTATTGTCCCCACAATGACCCCAGAAATGGTTAGATCCAAATAACAGGTTTTAAAGGCAGTTGATAAATAACTGCTACCAGTCCCTTTATAATTTGAAGGCTGATCCCATACATACCAGTGATCCTAAATCTGGGCCTGCAGAGCAACATCTAAATGAAGATGCTTCCATTTTTCAATGCCAAAAACTTGTACAATCAAATGATACTTTTACATTATACCCAGTACACCTGCTAAGGTCAAAAACATCAACTCAGTTCTGGTATCTGAGGAAAATAGCCACACACCTGTGACTACCAGCAATAAAATTGTCACTGATTGTAAAGAGAAACCTTAGAGATCGAATGTTTCCAAAATCTTCTTCCAAACCACACCACCAGCAGACTTAATATCCTTGCAAAATGTTCAGTTCACCACATGGATTCCCATTGTCCTTTATGGAGGTTTCCAGACTTTATATCAAATACAAACAATAGAAAGTTAGTAACTTACATATTCACCCCATTTCAAGTTCTGGATAAATTTAAGTCATATAAAAATCAAAATATCTTTTTCATTACTAGTATAAAGAATGGAGCACCTCAGCATTTACTGAAGAAGAGAAATTCTAAATTTTAAATTAAATTTTAAAAGTTAGATGCATAACTACAAGTGGTCAATGTCACCTTTAAATATGTAAATATTCATGGCCAGAAAACAAACAGGTTTTCTATACCATCCCATCAAGTGTGGATTTCAGACAACACATGAGAAATCTGGGACAACAGAGTAGATAATTAACTAGGCAGTCACTTAAAAGATTATGGCTCAACTCACCCCCCTGTTGAGCACAGAGAACTGAATAAAGAAAAGCCATACATATGTAGCCACCTGTAAGCTATTAACCCCTTTCACTATAGAAATAGTGGTTGTCACTCTTGTTACCTAACTATACATATATATCTCCTATTTCCACAGAAACTCAAACCAGTAAAACAAGTGTAAAGGAGACAAGGTCACTAGTAATACCCAGCACTACTATGTTGCTAAACTGAGGAGCCCATCAGATGTGTAATTACAAACTTGAACCTGGTTGGTACAAATTCTTGACATAATTAGTCAGGTGACAAGAATCTCTGAAGAAGCATATTGGTTCAACTGATACAGGTCAATCCAGGAACTGATGAACATTTTCCTCAAGGGTCAAATAGTTATTTCAGGCTTTGCAGATCATTCAGTCCCTGCTACAATAACTTCTCAACTCTGTCATTGCTGGATGAAAGCAGCTAGAGATGATATAGACCAGTATGGGTATGACTCCATTCCAATAATTCACCCAAAAATGGGTTAGCAATAGTTTGTCAATCTATGTCCAACCTGTCCCACTACCTAAAGAATCTAGTGAAAAAATACAAGGACTGTGTCCATAAGCTGGGCCCTCATCATCTCTTACCCAGACTCTGAGAATTCTGATTTCCATCCCCCACTTATCTGCACTCCAATTCATCCTATGCACACCAGCATAATTTTATCTCCCAAATTCAATCCTAACTATATGACTACCCTCTAAAAAAACAGCCCATGTTTTCCAGTTGTTTCAAGAATGAAATTCAATTTGTTCATCATGTTTTATTAAATAATTCTCATGGTTCCAACCTACACATCAAGACTTTCCTTCATATACATTCAGATACTAGCTCTGCTGGAATGAGGAACAGTGTTCAAATATGCCATAGTCTTTCATACCTCTAATCTTTTCACATCCTAAATTAGAGTAATTAATGCCAACTACCACAACAAATAAACTTAACACAATAAAAAATCCATTTCTCTCTCATTAGAAGTGAGATGCAGGTCAGAGGAGGCTTGATCCTGTGATTTGGAAATTCAGGTTCCCTCTCTTGTGTAACTCAACCATTTCAGCACATTATTGCCAAGTGTAGCAGACCCACACCTAAAGTTGTTTTGTTTATCATCGCCTTATCATATCAATAAGAAAAAAGCAATCCCATGGAAGTTGAGCAAAACAACATTGAAGACCTGCTTTTGTTATATTCCTCATTTCAATGAAAGTTAGTTTCCAAGAATACTGACTATGTCAAGTGCGAACTTACAGAATGCTGCAGTAGCAGCAACAGTGTGAAGTAGAAAAGGCTGAAGTGCCTGAGATGCTGGGTGAATACAGCATTTCTATTCACAATTCTACTCACTAAAATTAAGTAATATGGATCAAATGCAACCACAAAAATTCTAAGAAATATAGGAAAGTACATGACCAATTAGTGAGCACACATTGTCCCTGCCACACATACAATGGTATTTGCTTGAAGCATCTTTCCATTTTTTCTCTTCTTCATAAATACCACTCATCTTCCTGACACTGATCAAATGACACTTTCCTTACCCTTCAGAGAATTACCTCCCCTGCTACATGTTCCCCTAAGTTTTAATGTGAATCCCTACTGTGCACTTTACATTGATATTTCTGCACAAATAATTCTATTCAAACAAGTGTACATTTCTCAGCAAAGACTCCCCATTTCCTAGCCCCAGGCCAGAAACCCATAAATACACAATACATATTTGATATATAAATGAATGGATGAATGAGTTCACCAAAATGGGCTATCAAAGTATTTTGCCCATGGAAACAAAAGCAAAAAGAACTGATTCTCCCATGAGACCTTATCATGAGTTAAGGATGAAATTGCCTATGGTGAATACATTCTCAGAAAGGATGATACCTGGACAAAATGTATTTAGGTTGAAAACTTCCGAAGAATCACATGACTAGAGTACAGTCTATAAAGTTTGAAACAATATTCTGTTCCGATGTTGAAGCTGGATGAAGAGAGTTTCCAGTTGGGAAAAGGAACTGTGGCTAAGACTCGCTGTCCTAGGGCCTTCCTCTGAAAAACTGGGAGGAGACAGGCAGGGTGAGTATTTCCAGGTGGATGGCTAGGTGCCGATCACAGGCCTATGCATGTGTCATGAGGTGTACTGTCCTCTCAAGCTGACACTCAAGTCTTCTCCCATGTCTAATCAAGTCGTTCTTATATCTTTAAAATAATAAGTTCAGAAAAAGTCAGCAGAATCCATCCTTTTTCCAAAGCAGAGAAATACTAGGAACTGGAAACATTTCTGTCTTGCATTTTTGGTTGCTTGCAGCATTCTGACTGAGGTTAGGTAACCATAACAAGAAAGCAAAATGAATAACTTCAGTGAAAAGTTTGCCCGGGGCAAAGCCAAGAGGTATGCTATTTCTGTTGGATTACAATCAACAGAAGCACTTACACTGGTACTGATATTGTTCAGAATTGTAGAGTTAGTGTAATACATTGAAGGACTTAAGATTTCATTTTCCAAGTTTTTGATATTTAAGTTGAACAGTTTGGTTGGCTGACTTTTAACTATCCTACCCCAAGTGTTCATTAAGGAATTTTAGTCCTGAATTTTTGGCTAGAGTAAAACAACTGCTTTAATATCAGTGCCTTATGATTTCTAACTCACCATTTTCCTGGGAAAACCAAGAGTCCTATTAGCTGTGAGTCTTCTAAACATGTTTCAATGAAATCCTGCCATTAGCACCAAAAATTCCAGCAGACTGACTAGCTGTGGGCAACATCTCATCTTGCTGACAAAATCTGCCATGGGCCTCGATTAGTTGGAGAGCCTGTCTCATCAGAAAAGCTCCATGACAAATCTACTTCTGTGCTGATGTTAAAGTGCTGCCGTCAGGCCCACAGTCAAAATACATTTGAGTTCTGGACTCATGTGAAAACTTATCACTGAAGTCGACTCCTTGCTGAAGCATGGGAGCTGCCTTGTGCTGAAGGTGAAAATTGGTTCCATGGGGAAAGCTTCAAAGCCTTTTCAACCATTAAAATGTGACTGGACATCCCAGGAGGGGTGGCAGCAGAGTGCGGGGGTGCCATGGGGAGCTGGTAAAGAACTTATTCACCCAAATGGCCAAGTGACAATGTACTCACTCTTGGGAGTAAGAAGACTAGGTACCAGAGCCTCATTATAGTTAGGCTTTCGAACACACAAATTATTGGTACATTACCACAGTTAAACTGACTTCATGTCAAATTAACAATGCCAATGTGGAGTGCCACTCTGAAATGCACTAAGGCTTGCTACACAGAAGGACAAAATAAATTCTGCAGTCTTCATCTGAAAAGTACTTTAAATCTCCTCATCAAAATGAGAAATGGAAAGTGCTAGAAAGTTTCATCAATAGAGGATCACTACCAGATATGAGAATGGTTTCCTCTGGCAGTGTGGCTCACAAGGAATGGTACCAGACCAGGAGCAGTAGCATCACCCCCAGACTTGCTAGAAATCAAATTTTCTGGCTCCAGCCTAGACCTACTGATCCAGAAACTGAATCAGTGGTGGAGCTCAACAATCTGATTTAAGTAACCTGGGATAATTTAGATGCTACTCAAGTCAAAGAGTCAGGGCCCTGGAGAACAGAGGGGTGCTCACAATCAACTCCTAACCCAGCTACCCACTCAAGTAATGACCATATATAAGTTACTTAGCCTGACCTTCTGTCTCATTCCATCTAGAAAATGGTTAGTTACTTCTACCATTGTGTTTCAAACCTGCTACTTCACTCATGCCCCTGGCTAGGAATCAGAATGAACTATTCTTAACACCTCAATTTCTTCTGCAGAGGCACCATACTCTAACCTGATTTTGCATAAATCCAGGTCCTCTTAAGAAATGAACAGAAAATGCGCTAAAAACAAATTTGGGGTGGGGTGCCCCAGCCGGCTTCAGAACACTTTCGGCTTCCTCAGGTGAGAGACTTCCAGGGGCACCTGCACCATCGATAGGAACCTCAACAAGAATTAGAACACTGGATAGAGAATGCAAAAGTAAAACACAGAACACACAGCCCAGAAACAAAGGAAAGGAATTCACCCATAAAAACACCCAACAGAAGCAAGAAATTATGCAGGCACAAGGGCAGAAATCACCAAAAACTGATATACTTCAACATGCTAACCAATATTAGAGCAGTCATTGCACAATATGTGGCACAAACCCAAATGGAAAACACAGGAAGGAAGAAAAATGCAAATATTCAAGTGAGCCCAAAAGGAAATAATCCATCTCCAAAAGATAAACAGTCTCCAGAAACAAAAAAAAGTACTAAATCAAAGAAATGCCCTTTGTCAGATAAAGAATTCAGACACAATATGATAAAAGCAATCAATGAGCTAAAAGGAGAAGTAGAAAAATATAAAAAGGAATGTAGCAACATGAACATTATCATTGGCAAATAGAAGAACGAGATTGAAACCCTAAATAAGAAAATGAAGGAGATGCAGTATGTAAGAGGAGCAATAGAAAACCCTAAAAATACTGGGAAAAGCCATGAAAGCAGACTAGAAGAAATTGAAGAACAAATCCACACTGTAGGGCACAGAAATAGAGAGAACTAAGAGAAATAAGGAGAGAGATAAACAAAGGAGACAGAAGAAAAAAATCAGAGATCTATCAAATACCTTAAAGAAAGGAAATATAAGAGTAAATGGAATCCCAGAAGGAGAAGAGAAAGACATAGGAAATGAAAGACATTTTAAAGCAATAATAGAAGAGAACTTCCTAAACTTGAAGAACAAAATCAAAATAGACATACAGGAAGCAAAAAGGATACCAAACTACTGTAATGAAAGAAAAACCACAGCAAGACACATAATCATAAAACTTCCAAGAGTTCAAGATAAAGAAAAAATAATGAAGATGACTAGAAAGAGAAAACAGATAACCTACAAAGGAAAACCCATTAGACTGACCTCAGATTTCTCTGAAGAGACACTCCAAGCAAGAAGAGAATGGAGCCTCATATTCAAAAAACTCTAAGACAAAAAGTGCCAGCCAAGAATACTCAACCCTGCAAAACTGTCCTTCCTGTATGAAGGAAAAATTGGAACCTTCTCAGACAAAGTCTCCAAAAATTTGCTACCACCAAACCCCCACTCCAAGAAACATTGGAAGAAGCCTCAAGACCAAAACCCTCAGATGAATAAATAGAATATACATAATAAGAAACCAAAGCAGAACCTCAAAATGACCTCTAGACAACTAACAGTAGAACCCCACACATCAATAATCATTCTGTATGTGAATGGTCTAAATTAATCAATCAAAAGACATAGAGTTGCAGACTGGATCAAAAGACAGTACTCAATATTCTGCTGTTTCCAGGAAACACATCTAATCCCTAAAGATAAGCATAGACTGAAGATGAAAGGATGGAGAACAATTCTACAAGCGAACGGTCCCCAAAAAAGGGCAGGGGTAGCCATTCTTCTAGCGGATAAAGCAGATTTCAGAATAAAAAAAGTGACAAAGGATAAAGATGGACGACACTACCTAACGGTACATGGTTCAACCCACCAAAAAGACATAACAATTATCAACATATATTCACCAAATGAGGGAGAACCAATATTCATAAGACAGCTACTAGCAGAACTGAAAACAAATATTGGCAAAAATACATTTATTGTAGGAGACTTTAACACCCCACTCTCACCAAAAGATAGATCAGTAAAACAGAAACTAAACAAGGACACAAAAGCTTTAAAGGAAGACCTAGGCCAAATGGACCTAATAGATATCTACAGGACACTGCACCCCCAAAAAAGAGAATACACCTTCTTTTAAAATGCACATGGATCCTTCTCTAAAATTGATCACATATTAGGACACAAGGAAAACTTTAATAAATGCACAAAAATCAAAATTATACCAACTTTGTTCTCTGATCTAAAGGCACAAACTAGAAATTGACAATGAAGAGAAAGCAAGAAAATTGTCCAATACAGGGAGACTGAACAATATGCTACTAAACAAAGAATGAGTATCAAAGAAATTAAAGAAGAAATTAAAACCTACTTCAAAACAAATGACAAAGAAGATACAACATTCCAAAATGTCTGGGACTCAGCAAAAGCATATCTATGAGGAAGGTTCATAGCAATAAAGGCCCATATCAAAAATCAAGAAAATATCCAAAGAAAAAACCTTATATCTCAACTTGAAAAATTAGAAAAAGAACAACAGGAAAAGCAAAAACCAGCAGAAAACAAGAAAAAGTAAAAGAAGAAATAAATAACCTAGAAACCAAAAAGACTATCCAAAAGATCAACGAAACTAAGAGCTGGTTCTTTGAAAAAAATAAATAAAATTGACAAATGCCTTGCAAAGCTCACAAAGAAAATAAGAGAAAACACTCAAATAAATAGAATCACAAATGAGAGAGGAGAAATCACAACAGACACAAAAGAAATCCAAAAAATAATCAGAGACTACTATGAACATCTATATGGAAACAAATACAACAAACTGGATGAGATGGACAGATTCTTGAAAAAATACAACTACCCAAAATTGAACAAAGAAGAAATAGAGAGCCTAAATAATCCAATCACAAGCAGTGAAATTGAAGCAGTCATAAAAACCCTCCCTAAAAACAAGAGCCCAGGACCAGGAATTCTACATGACATTCAAGAGGAAATAACACCTACACTACTAAAACTCTTCCCAAAAATCAAAAAAGAAGGAAAGCTCCCAAACACATTCTATGAAGCAGACATCACACTCATACCAAAACCAAATAAGGACAACACCAAGAAAGAAAGCTATAGACCAATCTCCCTAATGAACACAGATGCAAAAATTTTAAACAAAATCCTAGCAAATTGAATCCAATGATGCATAAAAAGCATTATTCACCATGACCAAGTGGGATTTATCCCAGGGGCACAGGGATGGTTCAACATCCAGAAATCAATTAACATAATCCACCACATCAACAAGAAGGAAAACAAAAACCACATGATCATATCAATAGATGCAGAGAAAGCATTCAGCAAAGTCCAACACCCATTTATGATAAAAGCCCTTGAAAAACTGGGGATCAAAGGAACATACCTCAACATAATAAAATCCATTTATGACAAACCTACAGCAAACATCATCTTAAATGGAGAAAAACTAAAGTCATTCCAGTTAAGATCTGGAACCAGGCAAGGATGCCCACTTTCTCCACTGCTTTTTAACATTGTTGGAAGTTCTAGCCAGGGCACTAAGGCAAAAGAAAAATATAAAAGGGATACAAATAGGAAAAGAGGAACTGAAGTTATCATTATATTCAGATGATATGATTCTTTATGTAGAATACCCAAAAAAAATCCACAGAAAAACTTCTTGAAACAATAAACCAGTTCAGTAGGTAGTTGTTTACAAAATCAACACACAGAAGTCAGTAGCCTTCCTATCCACAAAAAGCCAAGCAGAATAAGAAATTTAAAAAGTCATCCCATTTACCATGGCACCAAAAACAATTAATACTTGGAAATAAACCTAAGAAAACATGTGAAAGAACTATACAAAGAAAATTTTAAAATGCTATTAAAAGAGCTAGAAGAAGACATAAGGAAATGGAAAGACATTCCTTGCTCATAGATTAGAAGAATTAACATCATCCAAATGGCCATCCTACCAAAAGCAATTTACAGATTCAATTCATTCCCTATAAAAACTCCAATGACATTCTTTAAAGAGATAGAACAAAAATTACAAAAATTCATATGGAATAACAAAAGACCTCGAATATCAAAAAAACCTCCTCACAAAAAAAAAGAAAGAATGGAGGCCTAACTATTCCAGACTTCAAGCTATACTACAAAGCCATAATAATTAAAACAACATGGTACTGGTACAATAACTGACAGTCAGACCAATGGAACAGAATTGAGAGCCCGGAAATAAAGCCACACATATACAGTCAACTAATCTTTGACAAAGGAGTGAAAAACTTACTTTGGAACAAAGACGGCCTCTTCAATAAATGGTGCTGGGAAAATTGGACTAAGACATGCAAAAAAATGGACCAGGACAACATCCTCACACCATGTACAAAAACCAACTCGAAATGGATAAAAAAACTTAGAAGTCAGACCTGAAACCATAACATACATCTAGGAAATTTTGAGCAAAACCCTCCATGAAGTACAATTCAGAAATCCCTTCCTGGAAACTTGGGCAGAAGGCAAAAAATTGAAGGATAACATAAACAGATGGGATTACATCAAACTAAAAAGCTTCTGTATAGCAAAAGAGACAACAGAAAAAACTAAAAGAAGCCCAACCAAATGGGAAAAAATTTTGCCTTCCACAGGAGTGATAAGGGTTTAATAATGCAGATCCACAAGGAACTCACACAACTAAACAAAAACAAAACAAGAAGCCCAATCAAAAAATGGGGAGAACTAAAAAGACACTTTTCCAAAGAGGAAATACAAATGGCTAATAAGCACATGAAAAATTGCTCAATGTCACTAGCAATCAGAGAAATGCAAATCAAAACCACAATGAGATACCAAACTTACACCAGTAAGAACAGCCCACATCCTAAAATGGGCAACAACAAGTGCTGGCATGGATGTGGAGAAAAGGAACACTCCTACACTTCTGGTGGGAATGTAAACTAGTCCAGCCACTATGAAAACAGTGCAGAGGACCCTCAAACTAATAAAAATGGAACTACCATTTGACCCAACAATTGCTCTTCTGGGAATCTACCCAAAGGAGACCTCAATGTGGGTACAAAAGGACACCTGTGCTCGGATGTTTATCGCAGCACTATTTATAGTTGCAAGGACATGAAAACAACCCAAGTGTCCCACAACAGACAAATGGATGAAACAGATGTGATATCTATACAAAATGGAACATTATCATGAATTAAAAATGACAAATTTGATGAATTTACGGAAACCTGGATGTAGCTAGAAAAAATCGTAGTAGCAGAAACAAGTTAGAAAGACAAAGATAGAAACCCAATGTTTTCACTAATATATGGACAACCAAATGAAACTTCACAATGGTAGGGGGGAGCAGCTGGAGCGGTCAGGGAGTGGCAGTGGTGGGTGACCCCCAGGCATTAAAATGATGTGAAATATATATAGATAAATAAATTATTCAATTAAAAAAAA
>PVHY01024074.1:0-20103 GCA_004024945.1 Uropsilus gracilis
CCTTCCTTCCTTCCTTCCTTCCTTCCTTCCTTCCTTCCTTCCTTCCTTCCTTCCTTCCTTCCTTCCTTCCTTCCTTCCTTCCTTCCTTCCTTCCTTCCTTCCTTCCTTCCTTCTCTTTCTCCCTCTTTGCCTCTCTCCTTCCCTGATTCTTGCCTTTTTACTTTTTCCTATGACACACACACACACACACACACACACACACACATATATATTTAAATTGTTGTATACCCCAAGGTTCTCCCACCACCCTGTCACCCATGAACCGCCATCCCAAACCCCAGTACCCATCCCTTCCCCAATTTACCCCTCCTTTGCTTTATGCTTTAGTTCTGCTGTTAGTTTGCTAGTTTTAACTTTTTCTTATCCTTTTGTTTGTTTTCCCTATACCTTGCATATAAGTGAGATCATCCAATATTTTTCTTTTTCTTTCTGGTGACTGCTGAATAATATTCTATTGTGTAAATACACCACAATGTTCTGATCCACTTGTCTATTTTGGGACATTTAGGTTGTTTCCATATCCTGGCTAAAGATGCCTATTTTAGAGACTGTGAAGCTATTTTGAGGCCAGAGCCTTCTCCCAATGGTTCTATAAATAATACAAATAGAACTATACTTTCCATAAAAGGCCAGATAACTAGTTTAAACTAGAGAAAATAGTAAGAAAAGTTAAAAACAATAAAAATGAAAAGCTACAGAAAAGGTTGTAACATACCATACCTTTGTTTAATGTCTCTGTTAATGAACCAAAAAATGTAACTGCAAATTAATTACAGGTGCCAATGATAGAAAATTAAAATGTACACCAGCAGCATGAGAATAGAAAAGAGTGTAAAGGTTCTAATTTGAAAATACAGACAGAAAATAAGTCTGGGACCAGTCTACACAAACTGTCACATCAGATAAAACATAAAGATCTATATAAGAACTAGGAAAACCTTAATACGGAAAGGCAGATGCTAAGGGAAAGGTGAGAAGGTTGGTAATAAAGCAGTCAAACTCGCAATGTGAATGAATTAGAACCAAAGAAGAAAGGGCACAAAAAAGTCTAAAAAGTGACACTGCAATGTCTATAAAATGCCAAACTATATTGTACTATTATTTTGGACTATGGGCTATTTGAATAACTGCAGCAGGAAAATACATAAGAGGAGGGATTTCAGAGAAAGCATCAACTTTTCACTTTGATGAAAATTATTAATAGTAGGACAACTCTTTGGGTGGTTTTATTTTATTTTAACCTTATCTTAGAAAACATTCCCACAAGAAAATAGATGCTTTAGAGACCTAAGTGCCTTAAATACTTTGCCCAGATCTCACATAAAAGAAATTTAAGTCTGGCAATTTGAACCCAAAAAATACATTTCTGATACAATGCAGGTATTTTCTTGTCCAGTAATAACATCAACCAGTAGGAAACTAAGCATTCATCAACATACGGACTCCCTTTTCATTCAGAGAATATCCTTCTTCTCTTTACCCCAAACTCCTTTTCTTGTATAGCATAGTATAGCCTCCTTCCTTGTACTCCTCATTTTCAACCTTCACCCATTTATGAATAGGGTTCATCATTTTAACCACAAAAACCAGAAAAACATTTTGAGTGATTCTTTTCTCAGTTCTCCCAAGAATGCTACTAATAAGTAATATTCCAGATGCATAGGAGAGAATGTAGTTTATTATTTCCAATGAATGCTGTAGCGCATATGAGCTTAGTGCTCATAGTTCTCAGATCTTAAAACAAAGAAGCAAAGAAAAAAAAACCAAAAAACAAAAAACTATTCTCAGTTCTGCTATGTAAGTCCTTCCAGTATAATCAGACTGATTACTTCACATCTGGCCTTAGCAGAGTCTGAGAGGCAGAGTCTGAAGGACAAGTATGCAGCCCAACTAGAACACCTTAAAACTATGAACAGACAGGGGAGAAATGGGCGCAAGAGATTAAGATGATGGTTCACGGGTTACAAGGCAATGGGAGAATCTCAAGGTATACAATGATGTGAAATAAATAAATATATATATATATGCACAATCAATTTAAAAAAACTATGAACAGAATTAGGTAATAATTGTTTTACTCAAATTTCAAGAAATCTTTGAGGACTAATAAAAGTTCTAAAGCATAACTCTAATTCTTAGCTGGGACAGTGTGTCTGTGTCAACTGGTTGTGAAGCAGTGCAGAACTAGAGAAGTAAGAACAGAATTGAGAGTCAGCCAGGCCTGTTCTTACTCCACAGCTTTGCCTCTTACTACTTGTGGCTCCAGACATTTCCTTTAATTTTACAAGATTCATTTCCTCATTCAAAAATAGGAAAACAACATTATCTCATTAATTTGTTTTGAATAAAAAGTGAGACAGTAATGAAACAGTATGTATACATAGAAGGATATAACGGTAAATGCTAGTCCTATTCTTCCAAGAGAAATGAGATATGCCCATCTGAAAGGAGTGAGCAATAGTGCAAAAGCAATTACTGATAAGTGCTCAGTGATAAATTATGTAGGGAGCAAATGATGTTCTTCCAAGTACAATTATTGATTTAGCAAGTGAGTTCTATTGTTGATAGGAAACAAATGACAAATGATAAATGATATGCTTAGTAGTATCTTTTCAGAGGCATACATGGGTAACTAAATATGAACTGGACTAAATTTGAGAAGCAGGTGTGAGAAAGAAAACAGAGTTTGAAAGATAGGTATTATTTACTTTATTTACTATTTCTGAATTTGTTTTATTTTAATTTTATTTTTAGTTAACATGTAGTACAATTAATTTCTTTTAATAAAGAGTTCTATGAATTTGAACTTTTATACAAATTTGTATAACCTTAACCACAATCAGGATACTGAATACTTTCATCACCTCCAAACACCTCTTACCCTTTGGTAATCATACCTTCTTCCCATATTTAACTTTATGTCAACAATATGTTCTCTGTCAGTGCCTTTGCCACTTATTTCTTTCTCTCAGCATAATGCTTTTGATAAATTAATGTGGTTTTATATACCAATCTATCATTCCTTTTTATCCTGAGAATTTCATTCTATGTATGTATCAATATTATCTATTTACCTATTGAAGCCTGTTGAGCCAATTTCAGATTTTAGCTACTGTCAATAGAGTTACTATAAACATTTATAAAGAACTCTGTGAACATGAGTTTTTAGTTGTTTGGAGGTTGTTGGGCTACAAAGTGATCCAGATTTAACTTTATATAAGAAATTGCCAATTTTCCAGAGTGACTATACAAATTGACACTTCTACCAGCAGTATATAAGAATTTCAGTAGTTCTACGATGTCAGTACTTAGTATTGTTAGCATCTTAAAAATTTTTCGCCATTTTAATAATTGTATGACATTGCCTCATGGTTTTAATTTGCTTTATCCTAGTGGCTAATGAAGTGGAACATCTTTGTATATTGCCATTTATTTTTCTTCATTAGAACATCTTTTTTCTTTTTATAGTTATCTTTTATAATATTTATTATTTTATTTCCTAGTTAAATGAAATTTGAACCTTTTTCAATTTAAAAAATTCTGCAATTTTTGTAATCATCTCTCCCAGTTAAAAAAATCATAATGAATACATTGATATATTTCATTCCAACTTCTATAGCATATTTTGAAAATATAAATAGAAGCATAGGTATTTAGTGAAATTTTAAAAATAAAATTAGAACCATACCATTAATATAGTCCTGACTAGTGGGAAACACTACATTCATCGCTGTTATTTCTTTTTAAGATACAGGACTAGGAACAGATTTTCAAGATGGAGAGAATGAACTGTGATATCAAATGATAGCTTACTTTCAAATCAGCCAGCTCCATTTTACCCTCTTCTTACTAAATACCTGTGTCTATACTTTATTAACATTATAAGAAATTGCCAGTTTTCCAGAATGTATGTATGAATTGATACTTCTACCAGGAGTACAAGTATCATGTGAAAAATCATGACACCTCAGCACCTTTATATAATACAGGCTCCTTGTCACTTCTACACACACATATGCAGGTAAGGTCGTTCTCCTTTGCTGTTTTCTTTTAATAGTGACTCAAGAGTCAGTTCTGTTTTTATCTTGCATGTGAACTTTCTTGGAGTCTTTATTTTCTTGTGGATATGAGGAAGGGTTCTAACACTTCTAACTACTTTTTCCCAGGAGTGACACTGCTTCTGACTGCATTCCATTGACAAGAATAAATCATTTGATAATACAGGAAAACTTAGGGCTGAGTTTATAGAAGAACACAAAGGTATTTGGGAAGCATTATTTTGCTAAAATGCAACAGACAGGTAATCCTAACTAATTCTAATGGAGACCGAGCATTCCAGAGAAAATTCATTCTATTAAAGAAATGAACATACAGCTTTATCAAGCAATGGCTAATATTTTATGTACATTAAAGAATTCATCCATATGAATTAGATAAACATAAGTCACTAAAAATTCTAATTAAGTTAAAGTAGAAATTAAGTTAATTTAGTTTTTCTAAAAGTGAATTCTCAAGTCAGATTTATCACAATATTTTTAATTGTTGTATGATTAATCTTTGCAGATCCTTTCATTTTTTTTACTACTCCCTAAAAAGCAATAGTTTCCATGGACACACACTTATTCCAACCACAGTATTCCCTTCCAACTATGTAGATGCATGGACTCTCATGACCTCATGACCTTGTTCAGCTAAGATGAAGAATTTCACATTCCTTTGCTACTGTTTTTTTTTCAGGCATAATAGTGCTAAAGGACCATGTAGTTGTTAGTACTTTTTAAAATCTGAGATTTAATTTCTCTGAAATAGCTTAAGTGACTATACCCAAATTTTTAAATATGGGTCTTCATTGTTAGGCATGGCATATTCATTAAATAAAACCAATCATTCCAAGAAACGATAGATGATGTTAGATGAGAACCCATGTACTTTACTTTTAGCATCTTCTATGATTCAGACAGGAATTCCCTAAGGATGCAGAATTATGACTATCTCCCATTTTACAAATGTGGAAACAGACATTGAAAGGTCAAAACACTTGACTAAGATTCCTCAGTTAATAGTGATATAGTCCATAACTATACTCTTAGTTATCTAGTCAAATAATACAGAACATTAATTTGAGATATATGCCATCTTATGTTTAACACAGCATTATTTATAATAGCTAGGTAATGGAAACAATGCAAGTGCCCAAGGACAGATGATTGGGTAAAGAAGAACTGATACACACACACACACACACACACACACATACACACTATAAATCAGTATTCATTTCTACCTAAACAAACAAATAAAAAAACAGAAAACTTGTCATTTGTAGAATGGACAGAGCTGGAGAGGGTTATGTAAAGGGAATAAGTCAAAAGGAGAAAGACAAATATTGCATGATACAACTCAGATGTGACACATTTAAAAGTGAAGAAAAAGAACAGACCAAAAAGAAACCTTGAAGTCTGAGTGCAAAACTGAGGCTATCCAAAGGGACAAAGGAGAAAACAGAGGAATAGAGAACAAGCAGCAAGGGACTCAGTACAGTACAAAGTAGGATTACTGGTGTTTTATGGTGGGTGTAGTGTGATAACATTTGTAGAGGTATGAGCTTATTCACTTAAAACATATATACTGTTAAAAATCAACATTATCTCAATAAACATAATTAAAAAAATCAAAACAAACATTTATATTTTGCTTTTTAAATAACAAGCCATCTTAGTGGGTATTTTAAATGATATTTCATTGTGACTTATATTTTGTCTTGTTTCTTATATGTTCATGGCTAATACTCAAGGAATGGATGAAATGCTTCATCTAATTAAATAAAACCATTAAGTAAATAACTAACCTAAATAAAAATCAACATGACTTGCTTAAAGTTTACATAACTTAATATGGTAGCTAAAATCAATCTGTGCTATCACCACTGCACTTTCAAAACACAAGCTCCTGATGAGTACGGTATGAACATTTCAGTTACCAAAGATTCATTCCAAAATCATTGCTTACCTATCTGATATATTATTATCTCTAACCCTTTCATCCATTCCATGCAGTTCCTAGACCTAATATCAGGTCTTCTTTGCTTATCTCCTGTTTTTTGTGCTGGATGAAATGTCTTCCTTGAGTTTATAAAAGTGCATTTCAATTTTAAATACTAACAACCTAATTTTGATAAAGCTTAGATTAATGCAGTACAGGTTTCTGCACAACTGCCAAGATTTCCAGGAAGTAGTCTTTGCTTCCCTCATTGAACTATTCACTTAGCCAGCCTAGTCATTCATCCATATGTTTTGTTAAGAGTTGCTTCTGGAAATTGAAATGAATCTGCTTCCATGAACTTGTTTAACCTCAGAGAAGTATTATAAACTATGAAAGTGAAGATGTGGTGAAAAATTAGTAGTCTTCAAAATTTACTTAGAGTCTCTTTTCATTATCATGTAAAGGCATTGTAAATGATGAGTTCAGATTAGATGAGTATATTTTGTTGCTTCCTTGCAACAAATTATTCCTTGCAATAATTTTTAATATGCTTAATGTTTTCATTTTCCTTTCATACTCTTTTCAGCTGCTTTTAAAATTCTTGCAGTCTTGTTTTCAGTTCCAGAATAATGTCCTAACTTCCAGCATCACAATAACAATGTTTTACAGAGTCGGATTGTTTTTGAACATTTATTTGGTTTTAACTAAGTCACAATCTTAAATCCCTATGGCTATATTTACTAACGTATCTTAAATTTCCTTCATTTTACTCTTAACATTTTAGTGGGCATCTATTTCTTCAATGTCAGTTAACAGATATTTATTAATCCATGGTGGTAGGGTCTGTTATTTATTTCAGTTATAACCTAAAATTGAGTACATGTAACAGGGACTCAATCAGACCTTTCCTTCACAGAAGTTAAAAGTTTTAAGATCTGCTGAGTAAACTATTTTAGTGAATCATATATTGAAAAAATTTTAGTATTAATATTTCAATTCTATTTAAATGAAAATAACAAAACATTAACCTGATTTTTGCTTTGCACTTACAGATATGCATTTTAGAAGTGTAACCACAAACTCAAAATCTTTTTAAAACTAATCTTGCAAATCAATATATAAAATCAGTCCAAACAGTTCTGCCTATTTGCATTTATTTACCTTAGAGAAAAACAAGGAAATGTTGTAGTAATATAGATTTCCTTCATCATGAGACTAAATTGGCAATGCTATTTTTCTTCATTTGTCATATACTTTTCTTAAAAATGAATGCTGATCAACCAAATCAGTGTATTTTTAAATCTGCAGAGAAAGGACTTCATTCTTAAGGATTATATTAAAATATGGTGATTTATATATTATTTTCACTTATCTATATTTTTTAACTTCTCATGGGAAATGTAGCATTAATGTTTTAAAATAAGTAATGCATGAACATAACACGAAATGTGAAAGCCACAAAATGAAATACAGCGAAAATTAAACCTAACTCCTACCCATAAACTGTGGCCACTCAATTTCCTCAGTCATTTCATCAGAGGCAATCACTATACATTTCTTATAGTTCATTAGAAATATTCTATGTCAACACAAACAGATTTCTAAGGGGAGGAGATGATAAAAAATATTTGTATACCTATAAGAGTTAACAGCCACACTCTCTTTGCTACACAGAAATGAACTCTTATAAATTTGCTCAAAATTTCTATTTTAAGATTCAGTCATTCCCAAACATATGCTAAACTTTAGATCTGTTTGAGAATATCTAATCATTTAATGACAATACAAAGTTGAAGAAGACTTAAACTGTCTCCCCTGCCCCACCAAAATGGTCAACTATCATAACTAAATAATCAGCTATATCCTAGCAAGATTGTTAGGAAGTAGAACTTCTACAACTTCATACAACCTCCAACCTTTACATGCAGAATATTGGAAATGTGTTTTCTTTTTTCTAAACATAAAGTAAAATGTTAAAATCCTTTACCCATAGGGTAGAAACAAGGGGTTTATTTCCTGCCCACCATCCAAATAAAGAGGTTTCAAAGAAGATATGGGGAACCTGTAGGGAAGGATGATTATCATTCATTCTCCAGTTAAATGTACATCTTTGCAGTACGCTACTCTGTCCCTATTAAGTTATGAAAATGAATTGAGAAGCATACAGACAATGAGAGCTGACTGGTATGGGGCAGTCTGCTCTTACAGATTTTGTGGAAGTATAGACTAAGTGTACACTACAGAAGATGGCAGATAGGTCATTAGAGAACCCCACCTTGCAGAGCTGTTGGAGGCTATGGGTTACATATGGAAAATAGGGTGCAGAATAAGTCATGTAAAGTCACCTCTCTCAACTCAAGAAGTTGTGCAGTGGGACGACAGTTGCTATGCCTCCTAAAAGATGATACCCTCGTTCTTCATGAGAAAAACCTTACTTTACAAAATAAAGTTTTATTGGAACATAGTCATATCCATTCAGTTACATGCTATCTATAGTTCATTCATGCTATAACAACAGAATTCAGTACTTCAACAGAGACTGTACAATTAGCAAAACTGAAAATATTTACTGTCTTGTTTACAGACAAACTTTGTTGATCCCTGATGTAGACTTGGACAATAATGGATATTAAATTTAATAGTATTTTATATTGCTGTTACATTGTGAATAGCATATTGAGAAAATAATCTTTCAATGTTCAAAATTATCATCATACTCAACCAAGAATTTAGTCATGTCATTGATGAATGAGTAAAGTTCCAACATACACCTTCATTGTTTCATCTCAGACTAAAAATATTTAAAACTACTCTAGTTGCCCCCTCCCTGCCTAACTTCTGACTGTTCAATAAACTAAACAAGTTTAAAATTGTCATTTATTCCAGAAAAATCATTTTTAACATTACCACCCCATGACTTTCCATGTAGTATATTTATCCCACTGGCCTGTGATAAAATGCAATGAATAAGTAAATAAATCATCCTATAGTTCTAGTGCTTTTATCTCCATTTTAATTTTTTTAGACTCCAAATTTATTTGTCATTTCACATGTACCACCTGTAGTTCAAATCATTTCTTATACCTCTCTTTGTCCTCCTGAGATCGTCTCATCCTCAGGATTCCTTATATCTGCAAAGATAATCCACATTTCTTGGTCTCTCCTTTCACTCTCTTCAATAATGTCAACCTGTGGCCTTCAAATTTGCTGCTACTAAGCAAGTAAATGAAGTGACATCTTGCTTCTCAAATTTATGTCCTTAATAAGTTCATCAGAAATCATTCTTCAAATAGGTATGTTACTAATAGCCATTATCTCCTTCAAACTTGATACATAAAATTCTAGAACAAAGAATATTATTTGTGAACCTGATAATATTATTTATTTTTATTCTTTAGATCACAACCTTGGTAAATGGTTTTTGGGATACCCACTCCCACCCTCTGGTGAATGTTCCATTCTCTTAAACCCCTCTCTTTGTTGTCTGCTAGTCTGTGTTAAGTCCATCAGTCAGTTTCCTTGCAAGTAAAACTCTTTTCTTGCTTCAGCCAAAGGGAGAACCCAGTGCTGTGATTTTGTTTAATGATTGGTATGATGCAGTGCACCTGCCCTGTGGTCTTTTAAATATGATTATCTTTCCAACAGGAACAGTGGAGCACATTTCAGACTTGGGATATTTAGTTGAATACCTCTTGGTAGCTTCAGAAAAGCTGGGTGTGGTCTCCTGTAGGATGTGGGGGGTGAAAAAAGAAACCCCATTTTAACTCCCCAGGCAAGGTTCATCTTCTTTTCCAAATTTTTCTAGGAATGAGTGAAATAAGAGAATGACTCTAAGAATGGGCCCAATATTGAAATGAATGATAAATGACACATTCTGAACAATTATTTACACGATTTTCCTTCTGTGCCCACTTTTCCCTCTCTTTACCCTACACTTGAAAAAAATAGTGTAGACAAAATGTGACTTCACAAAAACTACCTCAGGAAAGAAAAGTGTTTGGATTTTTTTTCATACCCTAAAAATACTATGTATTCAAGATATTGAAATTTGGAAAGGAGAAAGATTCTGACTAATCCCAAACCTGAAATCTCCTCTAAAAGAGATGAAGTCTGGCAGTACCTAGTCATTTTTATGGCCAGCCAAATGGCTCTTTCTTTTTCCATTAGAGGAAGCAGGGCTTCGCACTTGAGACTATAAATTGTACCATTCTGAAAACTCAGAAATAAAGAAATGCCTGGGACTTCTGTTGACCAATTCTGCAATTACATAATTATTCTCAGATTCATTCCTAGCAACCAAAAGGAGAAAGATGCCTCTATCTCTACTTAAGGAGGAAGTGACCTGTCCGTGGGACTCACACTGTGGTGGCTGTGTGACTTAGAGTCCTGCGACTAATCTGCCTGACAAAACAAGAATTTCTTTAGGCTTCTGGAATTTCTGAGAATATTTCATGGAGCGATTACTGAAATAAATTTCTTTTCCTCTTTCTAGCTCTATGTTTGACTAGTTGTAAAGGTATCTATACAAGACCGAACTTTCCCTCTTGCTCTTTATTTTATAGCTTAAGGCAGACTCATAAAACCAGTTTCATGGCTTAGGCACCAAAAAATATGAAGGATTAAAGGAGAGGACAGGTGAGATAATACAAGAGAGAGCAGCAAAAGGACATATACCCAAGGTATGTTTGTTTGCACCCTGCATACATTCTTTCTAGTCCATGTAATTCTTTTCTATACCTATGTGTACCCTTAACACCTAGGTATAATTCTATTTCCTTAGGAATTAAAACTTGATTGTGTAGAATATATCATGAATAACATATGAACACTTTTCAAGAGAAACTTCTAAAACTTCTGGAATCATATGCCTGTCAATGTTTAATTTTCTACCCTAACTTACACGCTTTTAAATTTTTCACTTGCTTCAGTTCATCTACTGAATGCAAATTTTTTACTGTGCCTTAGTTACATTAATTGAATCCTAAAATTTTAAATGCATTTTCTCTAACGTTATCTAATATAAATGTAAATTTAGTATTCTCACAGGGTTTCAAAGGAAAAATCACATGATCAATCCCTCATAAAAGAGTTTCAACATAATTCGACTATAAATGCTATTTTATAAGACAGAGAGGCAACTGTAGTGATTTTCGTTCTCCCAGGCTAGAAGTCTTTGCAGAATTCAACAATTGCAGAGAAAGAAACTGCAGAGATTTTTGTTTTCCTAGTGACTTCACTTCTTACAATAACAAACTACTTAAGTGATTATTCATGGCATCTTCGTGGTCATTTCCTTTATTAACATTTGACTTGTCTGATAATTTCATTAACTGAAACATTTTAATGGCATTTCACAGTTTATATACTACTTTCCACCTTGAAATGTGTTCAGGGAAATGTAAATTAAAACCACAGTGAGATACTACCTCACACTGATGAGAAAGGCCCATATCAAAAAAAGTGCCACCCCCAGGCCCCCCCCTCAAAAAAAAAAAAAAACAACAACAAGAAGAAATGCTGTCAAGGATGTAGAGAAAAACGTAAAGAAAAAAGGAACACTTTTCACACTGCTGGTGGTCCAGCCACTATGGAAAGCTGTGTGGAAGACCCAAAACTGAAAAATGAAACTCCCATTCAATCCAGCAATTCCACTCTGGAATCTACCCAACTGATACATAAACACTAATTCATCCCACCAGAGGTCTGCACACCTGTAGCCCTGGGAGAGGGGGTCGACTTGCCTCTAAGGGCAGTGGCAGACCATTTGGGTGGCTCTTCCAGCCCTGCCCCGGCCCAGGTCATGCTTACCTGGGTGGGGATCCCTCTCAGGTGCCTCCCAGCTTTGGGTGGTGTTGGGGAGCACACCACTGTGACCTCCATCCCACCAGAAGTCTGCACACCTGCAGCCCTGGGAGAGGGGGCTCAACAATTATATAAAAAATTAAAAATTAATTAATTAAAAAAAAAGAAATATGTGGTCTAAATTTACATTACTTGCAAGGGTAAAAAAACATTAATTCAGAAGGAAACCTTACTCTTATGTCTATTGCAGCCCTATTTACAATATCAGGATATGGAAACAACCCAAATGGCCCCAAACAGATGAATGGATCAAGAAGTTATAGTATACACAACAGAATATTGTTCAGCAATTAAAAATACAAACTGATGTCATTTGTGGCAACATGGATAGAGCTAGAAGGAATCATGCTAGTGGGAATAAGTCAGAAAGAAAAAGAAATACTGGATGGTCTCACTAATATATAGGAATAGGGGAAATAAACAAAAGGACAAAAATAAGTTTAACAAGTTGACAACAGAACTAAAGCATACAATAAGGTCGAGCCGGGAGGGTGAAATAGGGGAGGGATGAGCACAAGGGATCAGGTTGACAGATTATGGGTGACAGGTAGTGAGAGAACTTTGGGATATACAACAATATAAAAAACTGTATGTAATCAATAAAAAAAAATTTTAAAAAGAAATGTGCTTTGAGAAACATTTAAAAGCAAAAGCAAAAGCAACTGAGTTTTCATTGATTTGTGCATTGTTTTTCCTAAACTTGTTTGACCTTAACCTCTCCTTACTGCCACTCTTATTTTCTTGTAACACCCATTTATATCCTGCAATGATAGTATTCTAAAGAACACACCTCTGGAAATAATGAGTTATACAGACAGTGAAAAATGGCTTTGGGCGCTTTTTGTTATTAAAATTGTTTTGCTAAAAATATACAATTTAAACTTGAAGTTACATGCTACATGACAGCAGAGGTAGTACTACAAGAGAAATACTCATTGCATGCATTCTGCAAGTATTATTGATTCAAAATTGTGTCTTCAGCTTCACATGTTGTTATTCAGGTGTTTTGGTTGTATTTATGCTTCCTGAAAATGAGTCACATGACTAAACTCATGCAACTTCAATTTGTAAATTGATCAATTTATAAAATGATCAGTCATAATTGATGAGTTTTTATACTTGTTTTATATAACACAACATCTTCCATGTAATTCAGTCTGTGAAAAATGAATATTCTCAAAATTCTCAAAATTTGCCAGTTTCTAGATGATAAAGCAATATTCTTAAACAGATCAAGCAATTTCCAGAAAAATATCCAAAGAAAGGGCAAAACTCACTGGCACCTTGGCAACTCTGGCCAAATGTTCTTCCCCCCTTTCCCCTGCCCCAACCTGCTGCTGGGACTGAACAACTACACCATGGTAGCACAGTAGAAGTGGGAATAGCTGAGAAATTGCTGCATGGATCTATAACTTATCACTCCCAAGCTTCCTTGGTCCCCTCACAGTTTCCTGGACCTACCTTGTCCACCCAGGACCTCTCCCTAGTGTATTCTTTTTCTGTCTCTAAATAAACTTCAATTTTGCTTCTGCTGAAGATTGCCTTCAAATTTTTCTCATGCCACAGTCAAGGACCCCCAAGCCCAGGAACATCTAGGGACCCCAAAACCTGTAATAGTGAGAGGACTTAGCAATATTCTTTTCATACAACGTTCATCAAGTTAGTGTTAGTTATCATTTCCTTTGAATTCCATCTAGGGGTATTTTGGTACTATCAGTTTCTAAGTCTTTGGATATTCGACAATAAAAATCAGTTTGTTTTCTCAGTATTTGCCCTTATTGGGTTAACATTCAGCTCTTTACACCTGCCAAATTGTTTACCATATAATTACTCTCCTTTCCAGCTACTGAAAGTTTGCACATTTTATCTCTTATTTCTGTTTTCACTATATGCATTTAACTTTTAAAAGCTCTTTTTAAAAATCACTTAATCAGTTTTTGGTTGCCATTTGAGAGGAGTGAAGTGTGCACCTCTGTTCAATTAGCAACTAATGTTAAAAGTGATATCTCCTTTTTTCCAGGGTGATCCTTAGTCTTCTTACTGAGATGTATTTGACACTTTAGTTAAACCAGCAACACAACTGCAAATAGACATTTAAATTATTTATATTCTTAAAAAATCATCATTATGATACATTAGCCATATAATGATTCTCATGTTATTTTAAAGGGAACAATTACTAACCTTTTCTTAAAATTTTAGGTATAGTATAAATTAGATCTTATATTTTCCTTAGCACTGCCTACACATATACATCTGCACATACACATATTTGTCCCACATGGATTGTCATTTATGCTGAACATTCACATGTTGGTTTTTACCTATGATATTAGCATTATTAGGGGTTACACAGTAAATCACTTCAGAGGTCATATAAGCTGAACAGTATTAAGAGATAATATTTCTGAAATGAAAAAGTGACTGATTAAACTATATCTCTTATTCCTAACAAGAGTATATTTATCATACTGAGCTATAGTTGCCTAATAATAACTTTATTTATTAAGGCAATTTTAATTTTTATTATTTTTGTTTTACATACAAAATTGGCATTATATTTGTTTAAGTAGAATCCTCTCACCTTTTAATCAGTAATCTCTATGTGTCCCATGAGTCCTGCTTAGTTACAAAATTATAGCTCTTTTAATAAATGATGAGGTGAAGGTCCAAATAAGTGATCCAACTTAAACCTTGTTAAGTGATTATTTGCTGAGTGGCAGGAAGCCTTGATATTTTTGACTTATAGTTCAGGACTGTATTCATTGTGCCAAAATTACTTCCTCTTAATCAGTCTCCTGAGAGTTTTGTGCACCTAATTTTAAGTTCCTGTTTCTAGGGAAAAGGATGTATATAGCATATAAAAAGCTTTTTTGCCTGTCTGAGACTGAATTTATTTACTCAAGAATTATTTCTTCATGTCAATTATTTTCCTACCTGATACTTTTTCAGTTACTGTAGCAATAGCAATGAATAAGATAACTATTATCACCCCACAGCTACTAGCAACTGTTATTATGATAGCAATTGTGGCATTCCTCTTGGTAAAGTGGCTGTTGCAAGATTAAACACCTCTTTCATAGCAAAACAGAAAGTGGGCATGTCTGTGGCACACAAAGTGTATTCCTCAGTTTTGTTTGGCAAAGGGTAACAAAAGGTGATTTGTTAAATATGTTGGCCTAGGGTAGAAAAAAATTAAATATTTGAATAAAAAAGATAACTAATGTCTTTTCTTATTTTCTGTATGTTTTCTATAGTCAGAGCAGATAATAGGCAAGGTAATTTTAGTTGGCAGTAAAAGATGGAAGGGGTGCAAAGTGACAAATTTTATGAGGAAGAAAATTTTGGGTGGTATAGTTTGCTGTGAAGCATTGTTCAGCTCCTCTTTTATCAGGACTGAAGACTATAGTTCTCCAATTTCTGGGAGTTTTGTCTATTAACAAGCCTCAGTCAGCTCCCTCCTTAGGGAATGTTTACAGATGAAAAAGATAGTTTCCCCTTCTTGCTAAAGCAGTAATCATCCAAAGACTGGTTTATATGAGTGTCTAGAGTCTTAGAAAACTTACCCCAATACTGGACCATTGCAATTTCAGAACTGTTAGTATTGAGTTTTGCAGCTACACTGCAGTTCAACTTCCCCTCCTCTGCCTATCTAATTCAGCATCTTTTACTCTTTCCACAGGGTTTTGACTGAAAGCACTCCCAATATACTCTGTGCACATAATTCTCCATCTTAGAGTAAATTCTAACACAAAAAATGAACATTGTTACATGAGTAAGGAAAAGCACCATTAGAAGAAACAAAGTTAAAGCAGGACCTATTGTTCAGATAAACCAACATTTAAAGTTAATCTCATGCAGAGCTTGTCTTTGTTAAGAAGACTATGAGAAATGTACAAGAGGAAAGTTGACCGAAAGTATATTTTTAGAATCCTAGATATTAAAAAAAATGGTTAAAAGATGTGACTGATCATCTGTATTGAAAGCTACTTATAAATTAAAGCAAGACAAGTGCAGGAAAATAACCAATGTCATTTTAGCACAAGGAAGATATTTAATGACCTTGGAATGAAGGGAATGAAAATCCATTTAGAATGAATTAAGAGAAAATGGGAAGGAAAGATCTGGGAAAGTGACAAGAGAATTTTCCCTTAAGTAATTTTGCTATGAAGAAATCAGAAAAAATGTTTCATACTAAGAACAAAGATGCTAGGACTATATCTGAAAATGTTACAAGAATAAAAAGAAATTTATGATGCAGAGCTAGAATGATCAACTGTGCAAATTAAGTTCTTGAGAAAGGAAATGTAGGAAGGATTTTAAACTATATGATTTAATCAATGAGTAAATGGTAGAGAAATACGGTTCAGGTATAGAAATTGTGAAGAGGGTGCTCCCTTTTGATCTTATTTGATCTTAAATATCAAAATGAAGTTATTAGCTAAGAGTGTGTCTTAGAAGCTTGACGAAAGATAACACAATGGGGTTCAGGAATAGTAATCATATATGCCTCTAAATCCACAGTGAAATCAACTCACAGGTCTCTATAAATTTCTTCACATTTATCAGTCAGATTCAAGGATGGAGAAAACAGATGACTTGGTTCATTCAGAGGTGAGATATTTCAAGGAATATGGAGAGTTTGACAAGCAGGTAAGGCTAAAGTGTAAAGCTCATTAAAATAATGGACTGAAATTTAGGCTGATTAAGGAAAAAAGTCAAGACATGGAGCATTATGAATCATGAAGAAGTGAAATAATCAATGAAAGACTTGTAGAGAAAAAAGTTGATGCAATTGGGTGATTGGGTGAATTAAATAAGGAACTAGAGAGATAAGAAATGATAAAGAATGAGATTGTTTAAAATCAACATACAGTTATTGATAAAGAGAAGACAACTAGAAGCAAGTGACTAAGTAATTAAGAAAATATTATTGATGGAAAGAAAATTAAAGGACAGTGAGATTACTGTTAGATGGGTCCTCTTTGTGAATGTTCAGTTTAGAAGTAAAAGGGCATGATAGGGTAGAGCCAGATACTAAAGTCATCAATCACTGATTATGGAGGGTAAGTACAAGTTCAGCAGAGAATAGTAGCATTAGCTAGTGATAAAGGAGTTTGCAATAACCTTCAACTAAATACCTCTGAAGTGTGTAGGAGAAGAAATAATTTGAACATGGCAAGCAGATCAAGGTGTATGTCTACCTAACTGCACACCCTTAAAATTGGAAGTATGAGGGAAAGTTGCCTCCACTTGAGAGATGAAAGGAAGTGATATCCTTCAGAGCACAGACTAACATAGTCAGTGCAAGGTAATGAATGTGCTGCTAGGAAAGAATAAGAGAAAAGCAAAATTGCCTGAGGTTATGTCCTGAGTTGGAGAAAGACAGAGGAAGATTTGAAAAGATGAGTAGTTAGAAACTAGTTAGAGGAGGTCCCAGACAGAGACAGAGACAGAGAAACTGTCCCTAAAAAAAAAATTGATTGTTTTTTACAATTATATTTATTTGTACAGTTATATTTACTCACTGCAGAATTTAGGATTCACAATTCCAAACAGATCTAAGATGATGATATTACAAGAATATTTTTATCTATCAGAAACACAGAATTTGTAAACAAAGTAATAATATGTATATTTGTTTAATAGAAATCTGGAAAATATTAGGTTAATCTTATAGATCATTATTCTTGTAAATTTGTTAAGTGGAATAATGGATGAAGCCTAAACCTCAGTTTACATCTTTAAAGATGAAAATTGTTTTACAGTTAATGTAAAACTGTTAATTGAAAAAAAGAATGCTTATTGACTACCACTAATAGCTAGCAGTGAGAATATACTACTTTATGATGATTTCTTTTCCCATATTATTAACTAATATAAATATTAATCAAATACTTGTTAATACAAGGCACTGTTAGGCATTGAGACCATAGTGTCTGCCATCATATATTCAAATTCTTACAGGGGAGAAGAAAAAATTCAAGCTTACAGTTACTGAGTATCTCATTCAATCTTTATTCTATGAGGTAAATGTTATATCACTCTCATTTTTTCACAGAGAAAGCTGAAATATTTTGAAGGAGCCTATTAAAGTTGTATGTTTATGATTAATTTTATGAAAATGGGGCAAACACCATGAAGCCCTTCAAAAATTTCCCTTCTCTAACTCAACAGTTTTAGAATAAATTTTAATCATAATTTCTAAGGAAATTTATCAGCAGTCCCTCAAACTTTGTTGCAGCTAAGCATGATGACTGATCACTGATTAATGTCAGTAATATTAAACTATGCCAGAAACATTTTGAATGGTTTCACAATTAAATATAGATCTAAATCAACATTGTAAATATCTTCTTCAAAAGTTGTTCCTGCTACCCTATCTTGATGCACTCCATATTTGAGTTATATTTAAATAAATGAACTTCTGTGTTAAAATCTCTCATTCTCAAAACATTTTTCTCAATCAGAGAGACTGAAGCATCTACCCCAGGAATGAGAGATATAGTTCTATCTGATTTTATATTTCAATATGAAATTCAAATCACCTCTACAGTTTGACATTTCACTTCTCAAGTATCATCAACATGGTAAATTCACACTTTGAACATCAAGATCTTTCACAACACTATTTTACCTCCTGATATTTTACTTTTTGGGGTGACGATTCACAACAATCAACTAGTTAAGTTTACCTTTATAATTAACTTTCTTTAATAAACCTAAAGAAGGCCGGGCACGGTGGCTCGAGCCCATAAGCTTCAGCATATAAAGCAGCCGGGGCTAGGGATCGCGGTTCTTGTTCCACTTGGGGCCAGTAGTGAGACCTATTTCTAAAAAAAATAGCTGGGCGTGGTGGTGCACACCTGTAATCCCGGCTACCTGGGAAGCTGAGACTGGGGATTGCTTGAGTCTGTGGTACCCTGGGCAATGAGATCCTGCAGTTCCATGGGCAAAAATAGTGAGACCTAGTCTCAAAAAAAAAAAAATAAAATAAATAAAAATAAACATAAAGAAAAATGCTATGATGTTTTAGAGATAGTCATAATAAAAAAAGTTGACTGGCTGATTATTTGAATAGAGTAAAAATATAATGTATGAATTCTGAATTTTAAAAAATGTTTTCCAGTTTAATGCCCAATGATTGCAATGTATTTCCTTAAATGTGCAGTGCTAAAACGATAGTTTATAGTTTAGATAGATAAGAGTGGATTCAAATATCTTTATAAAATATTTAGAAAATTTTAACCAAAGTCCTGAAAAATTTTGAAACAACTCTATGGATGTCAAATTTTTTTAATAGGGTAACATTGGTGTACAATCATATATATATGGTTCAGAAAAATAAGATTCTACCTTTTAAGGTGAGATGCACCTACACCTCACTCACCACCAGGACAGCTATTGTCCTCCACCATATACCACTGTGCTTTCTCCCCTGTCTTCCTCTCACCTTTCCTCCTCCTCCCTCTACAGAAGCTTTATTTGCATGGATAGATTTCTAGAGTTTGTGTTTTGTTTGGTGTCTGACTCTTCATTTTATTTCTCTGTATTCCACATATGAACGAAATCATATGTTATTTGTCTTTCCACCTCTGGCTTATTTAATTTAGTATAGCTTCCTGCAGTACCAAACAGTAAATGATAAGAGTTCATCTTCTTTGTGTATCTGAGTAATATTGCATTGCATATATAAACCCCAATCTCCTTATATTTTGGCATTTAGGTTGTCTCTACAACTTGATTTTTCAAATAGTGCTGCAGTAAATACTGAATCCATATATATATATATATATATTCCTTCAAATCAATGTTTTTGCACTCTTTGACATAACTTTCCTTTAAAATTATGCCAAATTTGACTCTAGTTCTACTTCGAAGATGAATTATGATTGAATCTTATTTAGAGTTTAAAATATGATTTAAATTAACTAAACACTTTCTGTATTATATACCTTGTGCATTAGTCTTAATTTTTGAAAATTACACAACATTTTAAAATGTAAACAATCTCATCCAAATAACTAGGGTAAATTACTTTATTAAAAAATTTTACTTTAGAAGGAACCCACCTGGAGTTAACGGCGCCCATCCCAAAGTCCTGAGAGCGGACTGAGGCTCTCGCGGACAAAAGAGGCAGCTGCAAAGGGGACTCCGACCCTGCTGAGAGAAGCAGGTAGCCCACCCGCACCTGGGGGAGGAGACCACCTGAGACAGGTAGGATACGCTCCCTACCTGGAGCAGACTGTGGCGTCTCCC